>JAGVSP010001919.1:0-68587 GCA_022494985.1 Micrasema minimum
TTTTTTTTTTAAAACACGCCTTGAATAAAATTATAGAAGTGGCTTTTATCCTTTAAAAAAATTTTCTAAAAATATATTTGATCCGGGTTTAAATTTTTGTAACACCCTTATTATCAAATTTCGCGTTTTAAAGACTCGCATTTGTGTTTCCACATGTCTAAGTAATGACGTAGATGCCTATTAACGAGTGACGTAGTGGGTAACTAGACACCTAGACAAGTATGGAATCCTCCTATTAAATATAGAATATTACTACGAATTATTGTACATCCATCTCTTTGTAATAAAAATACAAAGAAGTTCTTTTTTTTATAAAAATTTACAAGTTTCTTAGCAATCAATCTTCATCCATGTATTTTACATATTTTTATACATATTTTGAGATGGGTGCTGTATATGGGTGGTACAGGGTGAGCCGTTCGCATAAACACATAAACGGTCGCCGGGTACCCCCTTAATATTTGATGATTATCTTATTACGTAACTGAGCAACAGACATCGGAGAGGTTTATGCCACCCCGTGTACAGCTCGTAATGGACGATAAGAATGTCCACAATGTTTATATTTCCTCGTAAAGTTTTTACATCCTGTATAAAGGCGATTTACACACCCGCAACACAGGCGCGTGCACCAAATGAGATTCACGCTGGAATTTTACAACTTTTTTGTAAAAAATATTTCATATTTCATTGTAAATATTTCAATACTTGCTTGCTTGGAAGGGGCAAAAATTTGAGAGAGTAAAAAAATGTAGTTCTAAAATGGCAGAGAATCATCAATATATTTACATGTAGACAAGATCGACACCAAGGGTAGAATACAAACTCTGTTGTCTAATGTACAAAGCCATGCATGATGCCGCTCCCCGGTATTTAAAAGAGCTTTGTATATTCCAGATAAACTAGCTGAAAGACGTCTCTCCCACTTCGATCAGCTACATCTACAGCTATAGGCAGGGTTTTAGTACCGATCCGGTAATCAGCGCACAAGTTTGGAGAGCGCGCTTTTGCGGTTGCGGGCCCTGTGGCTTGGAATGCTCTCCACCAGAAGTGCGCAACTGTGAGAGAGAAGTGATGTTTCGAAAGAAACTTTAGACCTATATGTTCTCAAAATCTTTTGATTAATTTTGATAATGGTATTTTCTACTCAGAAATTTAGTTTTCATTCACTTTAAATTTCCCGAGCCCGTTAAATTACAATATTTGAAGCGCCCTTGAGGTATTTTCCACGAAAACGGCGCTATATAAGAAATTATCCATAATAATAATAATATAATAACAAGCCTTTTCTGATCTTGTAGTGAAGATTCATTGGAAATCTCTGCCATTGTCCCCTTTATTCTTATTTTTTTTGAAATATATTCGCCCTTAATGTTTGAATAAAATCTTTTTATTTCATAACACACACAATGTTCATTAATAACTTATAAAAATGATTAATAATTCACCACTTACATTTTAAAAAAAATACGATTTTTAATGAAAAAAATGCTAGCGAGGATTTTTCGCTCTTAGAATTTAACATTAGATATCACTTTTTTATTAGAACAACATTCCAGCAAATAATTTGCATTATTTTTAGTATAATATGCTCATTTTACAACGCAAATTTTTTTATACCTTCATTTAAAATTAACTTTAATAAATCATTGATTGTATTTGATTACACAAAGTATGTATTTAATGTATTTTTCACGACAAATTAGTTTTTGTTACATTATCTGAGAATTTATTGGGCCGTGGCTATTTCAGGTACATTTCATACATAATATCTTTATCGTTAGCGGAAATATAATTTCAATTTTTTTTTCATTACATAACGGTTAATTAAGCAATTTAATGTCTTAAAACATTAAAAAATAAAATATTATCTGGGCTTTTTTTGCTACTGTGTAACGGTAGTAAATTATTCTAGTTTACGGTGATTTTTTATATTATGGTACAATTCAATTATTTTTGTACATCGTTATCTTTTCCAATAAATGTTACGACTATCATCAAATAAGAAATGGCTGCAAACCAAATTATCATCATAACCTTGCTAAGTTTAGGAAGATACAAAGATTCGTTCATTATTCATTCTGAAAATAAAGCTTATTGAGTTAATAGGCCGTAACTTGTTTATTGCCTATGTAATGTAACCTGATGTGAAATAGCGCGGAAACATCATCCATTTACTGTTGACTTCAACGCAAATGCCTTCCTTAAATATCGCCCTTATTTTCATCATATAATATTAAGCGTCTTTTTTATATAACCTTCATCACTTGTTGACACATCAATATGTAATCAAATAAATCACAATATCATGTCCATATATAGATAGCTAACATGGTTTACTAGTCGCAATTTTTATAATTTACGCACCTATATAATGACATCTCACAACTTATAACAGAAGAACTCCTCAAAGATACACACAAAAAACAAATCCGTCATGCATATGGAACGCGGCGAAAAATAAAAGGTAAATATATAAGAGAAGAGAGCGCGGAATGTGTACGGAGACAGGACCAGGGCATGTATAATCCCACGTATTTTAAATAGACTTCCCGAAGAAAAAATACTAGATGAAGTGAAAAAAAAGAAGACTAAAGAAGTTTTCAAAAAATATCTAGTAAAACTTATTTTTCAAATTTTTATAATTATATATAATATATTAAATTAGTTTATTTTTATATTTCATAATGTAATAGAGAGCAAAACCCTGCTTTAAAACTGTTTAGCAGTTTAGCGGGAATTCAACCTTTTATATATATATGTACAAACAAATAAATTTTAAAATATTTTAAAAATTAAAAAAACTTAACACGGATCATAATATCTAAGTTACAAGTCGGGACATGGAAACTCCAAACTGTCCAATTGTATTTTGATTATAAAACCAATTAATAAATAAATGAGATTTGAGCCATTTTCTCCAGTCATCCTTCTTAAAATAAGATAATTAAACTTAAGAAGAAAATAGCATAAAACAATTATAATACTAATATACAGTAAGTATTACATGTACATGCAAACCGGAACGGAGTTTTAAATTCATAAAAAAGTCCACTTATCTACATAAATATGTATGTCATTATAAAACATACGTAAAATTGTTACCTACGTCTTTTATTCTTCCCTTGTAATACCTTTAATTGATTATAGGTATTGTCTTAGATTTATTTCATCCTTTTGCGTAAATGTGACGTTTTATTATTTATACTAAACATCTCAACCAAGGCATAAAGCTCCGGTTAATAATTTTACACACTCAAAGTGGCGTTACAATATTGATTGAGAACTGTGTAAAAATTGCACTTAATTAGACGAGAGTATGATTTAAAACCGTAAAGAGTATGAGTAAAACAATATGTACCTTCATTCTATATTTTGTTCTTATAATAATTGTGTAGGCACTTTTCATGTTATAAAATGTTAAATTGTTGTTTCAACATTTAAACTTTAATACGCCAAATGCAAAAATATTTCAAAAATTACAAAATAAAATTATGAATCATAAACCATGATGATGATACAAAATAAAATAAAGTTAATATTTCACCAAGCGATTTCTTTTATCATTGTACGCTATAAAGAGTACTTGAAAATAGGTAGAACTATTGTATGGGTTACTTAGAAAATCACCTACCCTTACTTATGAGCGAGAAGATATAAAAGAAATTTCTAAGATGTGAATACCGCCCTCTATTGTATTCATCCGTTTCCCATTCAATTTTTTTTTATTATATTAAAAAGCAAATTTTCCATCCATATATAATTTATTACGCAATCCAAAATGTTTGTAAATAATTACAATAATTAAAAGGGATGTGGAAAAAAAAAATTTTTTTTTCGTTTAAAAAATAACGCTTTAGCTTAATGGGTATCAGCACAAGTGCTATTTGCTTGTAAAGAATATTTTACGGGATAAAAGGACATTCATTAACGTTAAACTGGGGATAATTTTTCGTTATTTTTTAAAAACCATACGGTATTTTGGATAACAAGTCCATGTAACGCTTTTTTACTTTATTAGTCATTTTGTTAAAGCCTAATTGTCATCTTTACAAAAGACCGCTGGAATTTTGTGGCTTAAATTGTCGCATGTAAATAATACGAATTGAACAGTAACGCTCGGCAGCGACACGCGTTAATCATATCATTCTAAGTCCTTTTAACCCCGTTTATGTTTGGAATCGGTCCATTACCATCATAGAAATCCATTCTGTCTTTTAATCCTTCAGTTGGGCGTTACATTACCACGGTCTTTCTACTGTATCCACACAGCCTGGACGCCCGCGCCGGTATAATCCCGACAGTTTTGAATAAGCTAATTAAGTGTCCCAGCTTAGAGATATGAGAGCGTAGAATTTGAAAATGTACATATGCCTGAAATACCATTCGAGTCCGTAAAATAATTTATGTTCGTGCATCTTGTTTCTAATTCAATTCCAACTCTGAAATGTTTATTTCAATATCAACTCTGTCGATTTGCATATTATATGAATTAGCATTTCGACTAACTAACGTAACGAGCGTACGTGTTAATACTGTATCAAATCAATTTTATTACCAACATTCTCGTAATATTATGCTTTCCTTCCACTTTAACGTTGTTTTGTCGTCATACGGCAAAAGTGATCAATATACGGTATTCAAGCTCTTACAATCTTAAAGTTTCGATCTAAATAGTATAATAATTTCTTAAAATGTATCGAAGCATTGGTATATTATAGAAATAAGATACTCAATCAACTTTTTCATCGACTTTGCACATTTTATGTTTCAGTATACTTATATGAGACTAATTCATTCGTTTCAGTAGAATAGAGTCAAACTGTAAAAATGTACAATTTAATTTAAACTATTTAACTATTTGCGGCTTTTATATTATGAACTTGTTTTGCACTGTTAAAACGTTTGTTCCAGTTTTTATTCATACCGAAAATATTTATGAGCAGTTGTCGAATGTTTTTTTAGTTTTAGGAGGAATTTCCAGAATTCAAAGCGGTGCATATTTTATTTGAACTGCGGGTATCGAGCGTGCATAACAAGAGAACAGAGGGAAATAGATGTACAAAGAAATATATAGATTCTCCTTTTTCGTCTCTTCTGCTGTTAAAAGGGGTTAAATGATTTTTTTTTTAGTTTTCAGTATTTTTCACATAAATCTTATTCTAATTCTAAATGTCACTTTCATATTTTGAGATATTGCAGTATATTTTTTTACAGATTCATGCAAGCATTTTTGCATTAGAATCATAACATTAATTTAATTTTTTTTAAAAAGTCGATTTATAACGAAAACGTTCTTTTTATTATTTACACACTATTAGAATTAGATTGTTCTCCAATGCAATAGTTATAGTTTCAGATTCTGAATTGAAACCCCTACTCTAAATTCTTATCCAACATAACTTTTTTTTTACTGTCTAGCATAGTCAAATAATTTCAAGTAGTCAAAAATAGTTGGAAATTAAAATGTTTTGATATATATGTACATTGTTAGAGCGCAAATTTTTTTCTCACATGAAAAAATATTGTCATTATGCCTTATCTACTCTCTATGCTACTGGACACCACAAACTATAACCAAGCCAAGAAATCGGCCGCAAAATCTCACTCCTGTTCTCAAATCATGTCGAGATGAAAAAGAAGACAGCTCTATGTTTAAATAAGCTATTTCAGCAAAAAATACGAATATGGACAAAATGTATAACATAGATTCCAATGAAACTTAAATGTTTAAATAGTTTGTTATAGTGGGTCACCTACAACAAACTAACCCTTGTGAAATTTTTCATGAAGTAGGCACAGAGAATGAAACACCCCATCACTTTGTCTTGGCACTTTTTCTTTTCTTCTTTCACATTCATATTTCCTCCCATAAATGTACGACGATTATTCCGGCTTTTTGCAGTCCATTTTTAAGCAATTGTTACTTACACTTCAAATCATTTTAATTTTACATATACCTGGATCTCGATTTTGTTTTTTCTTATTACCCCTGTGGTCTACTTCTCCCCGCGTTACCATCGTAGTCTGTGACAGCAGTGGGTATTAAAGGGATGTATGTCATCGCTGATAGCTTCCCGCGCGTGACCGGTTCAAAGGGGCGGGAAATCTTCCCCCGATAGGCCACTCTGCGCTAATGGCGGAGCGAAAATCGGCAAAGCTTTAATTCGAGTGCTTCAATTTGCAGTGACAAAAGAAACACTCCGTCGCGGGGAATAAATTGTTCGTCGTTTATTTTTAGTAATTTTGATTTATTTTTAATTGATAAAAATTGTCTACGAAATGTAAATTTTGATTGACTTATTCCTGTGAGTATTATTTATAAGATTAAAGTCCGAATTAAAAAAATACGATTTGTGTTTACAGGTTTTAGAACCCATTTTCAAAAATCCACCATATTTTTATTTAGGACTTTATGACATAAACTCAAATGAAGCTCAAAAGTAACTTAGAGTTGCATTTTCGTCATTTTTGCGTTTCACCGTGTGTTTTGGGCCTTATAGAAAATAACTTGAAACGTAAACTTAACGCAGAAGTAACGTTATTACGGGATTAATGTTGTTAATTTACTGACACAAATACTTACAAAATATCTTAAAGAGATTATAATATGTAAATCCTTCGTCATACTTTTATATACCGAAATATAAACCTCTTCAATTTGAGATTAGTTCTGTTTGGTAGAAAGTAACCTGGGGCGTGACCTTAATACCGTAATTAGGTGTATATTTTTTGGTACACTAATTAATCCAATAGCTAGAAAATATCTTAACAACATTTGAAAATACTTCGTCTACTATCAAATACCTAAATATTAAAGCAAAGTTGAGATTAGTTATGTCTGGTAAAAAAGTAACCTGGAGCGTGAACTAAGCGCGGTGGTAACGTAATTAGGGGTTAAAGTTGTGGAGCTTTTCACTTAATATCAGGAAGCACGCTGACCACCCTCCACCGGAACTGTGGGGCCTACTTTACCCAACACGGGCTAAAGGCTTTCTGGCTACTGCTAATGGTCACCCTAACTCATTCCAAATGTGAGGTTAGCACTTTGGACTTGCGTAAGATTTTCCACTTGGATTGGAAGTTGTTTATGTATCGAACTTGTACATACTATTACTACTACTCTCCCTTATCCGCACCCAGCGGTGCATAGAGCGCTGCATTGGAACACCAAGCGTAGTGAATCGTGATCATTTCATGCATGTTGGAAAGATGATCGGTCTTACGCTTCAGCGCCGTCCAAGGTATCACATAAGACTCATTCATATATTTTTTGTAAAATTCATTATTTTAAAGTATAATTTTTTTTGTATGATGTTTCATTCGGAAAGGAATTTTTGATATAAAATTCCCTATATGGACATATATGGACATAACAGCATATGGAGCTGAAAACAGCCTTTATTGGAAGCTGGTGGATGTCCAACCAATCAGAGCATTTCGTTTTTGATTATTGCAAATTAAGTCAAGTTAAATAAAATTTACGTCAACTAAGTCAAAGCAAAGCATAAATTAATTTACAGTGTATTTCATCCTTGATAAGATGTTTTTTTATATAAATTTAAAGTTTGCTTCAACAACCAATATCTTAATTTTATTCCTTATACACTCTGCATCTTGTTGTTATAGTTTCAAGACGGTTGTGTAGTAGAATTGTGAAATAGCATTAATCCTCTTCAATATGTTTAATTGAAGATGATTCTGAATTATCGGTCTTCTAACAGTTCTATCTTTCTAGGGAATTTAGAAAATATGTTATAACGCTTGTGAATCGTGAAATATATATATTATAAACACAATAATACTCATATCACAGGCTCAGTATGTAAAGCGATCGCCTTAACCAATTAATGACAGTTTATAAACCAATCTGAAAATGACAATTTTTTCATGTAATGGGTCAAAAATCCGGATACCTAATTTTATCAGATAATACTGTTACAAAAAATATACAATGTTTTTTTAGCGGATTCCATTTTTTATATGGTTTCAAGGTCAGAGTCATAGATATATTTTTTTACAATAGACGATTTTAAGATTATGATACAAATGTTTAACTATTTGAGCGAGAGATGGGTCGCTCTCTTGAGTCCACCGCCTTCAGAAGAATCTAAACACCTCCGTGAAGCGATGAATTCTGTCTAGCTTTAATTTTAATTTTTAATTTTTATTTGTCTCTTAAATCAAATGTTCTTTTTTACATAAGCAGATGTATATTTTTTTACTTGTATTTGGTTTTATTCTTATTCTGTGTATATATTTTTTTGGTTTATTATATGAACCTTAGAGGCTTGCACTCCCCACCAAGGTTTGGATTCAATTTATTTTATTATTATTATTGTTATTGAATAATAATATGGAAAAACATTTTTTGACTATTTTCTTTTCTAAATATTTTTTAAACATTTCTGAACCAAATTTTTCACCTGAAGAAGGCAAAACAACTATTGAAAACATCTCAAATATTATTTTACCCTATCATATTTTCACTCAAATACATTCAATTCCAGTTCAACGCGTCTCCAAGGTCTCCATTGACTTGTAATATTTAGACTTCCGTGTATTATATTTTCCAGTCAATAACTACCAAAAGTGAGTACCATCGTAAAGCCAAGAAGCTTTTACAGAATTAACCGCACGCCACCGAGACATATATCAAGCTTTTAGTTGTAATTTCAGCTTTTCAGAACAAGAAGCCTGTTTGAAATTTTGATACAGACCTACCGCGTATTTATTCATTTATCGCTATTTGGAATTAATTATGGCTAATTCACTTATACTAATTATGTGAAAACATTAAAGTAAAGGTTGTTATTATATTTCATGAGTATTATTTACAAGTGATACCTCCCTTGCAATTTTATACCGTTGATATTTAAAATAGCTAATTAACTACGTTGCTCGGCATCATAATAGTATCCGTATTAAATTCTAGAAGGACGATTCACTTGAATTTAAATAAGACTAAAAAGTAGAGAATATAGCTTTTTTGCTTTGGTGAAAAAGAAGTGTATTTCCTTTAAAGAGTTTGTAAAAAAAATTGGTAAATTAAAATTTCGTACTTATGAAAGGTGATTAAAGATTAATAGTTCTTAGTTGTGAAAAGTGATAATATGAGACGATGATGAGGAATGGGCGAAGAAATGCTGGAATTCCGAAAATAAGATGGCCTAACGATATAAAGAGCGACGCAGGAGTACGGTGGGCGAGCATGACCAAGGATAGGGAAAAAAGCAATAAACTTAAAATTATGCGTTTGAAATTAATTTAAAAAGTAATCCTAGACTAAATATCAAATTTACAGTTCCTTCTTTCAATATTCTGATTGCAGCAAAGCGTAGCGACCCGAATGGGTATTTTTTTAAGATTTACGTCAAAGCTGACCTAACAAAGGCCACCCCGTTGTACTTTCTATGACCCGGGACTGTATCTATTACAAAAATTTCATTCGCTTCCATTACTTATGGCCGGTCATGTGGAAATTCAGAGTTTCACACACTATAAATTCAGGCGAGGCGTTTTTCACTGCGTCTTTTGTCCAAAGGCTCTTTATCTCCTATAGGAAGGCAGAAAGGCTTTTATGTAGGCTTAAACACACCCCACAAAGTACAGAAACTAATATGTTATAATGTTTTACCTACAGTAATACATTTTACTTAGGCTGCATAATAAACTAACTCGGACACGCTTTATGGGCGTAAAATGTTATCATTGTACGTGATTTTCTAATTTAATTCAGTGATAATAATAATATTTTAACGGTAGATAGTGATAAAAAGGGGAGTTATTACATTTATAGGTGTCAGTTATCACCTTTCTTATTAGATATGTATTTTGTTACGATTCAAAGGAGTTGGAATTTTAAATTTTCATTATACATATATTTAATATTTTATGTAATTATATTGAATTGAACCCGGAATTTCCATTTCCTATGTCCAGCGTTTTTAAACATTACGTATCAATTCCTGTATTTATATAAAATTAATTTATTTAGTTAGTAAAAAATCATTATATAATTAATAGAGGTTCGCTGGTTATTGTTAATATGAATAAATTTATACATTTATAATATGTACAATAAACGTGTCTCAGTAATACGTTACATTTTACTACAGAATAATTAAATTATTATTCCGTTCGTGGTAAGGTAGTTACGCCTTTTATTTAAATATTAAATACTTGTGCAATCTGGACTAAATCCTTAAAGATACCCTCTACACATTTAAAAATTATTCAAATAAAAAATGATTTGAATGTAGAAGTACTCAAATTTGGATATAATTTCACCTCGTTTTATAATACAGGGATAATTATACCCTTAGTTCTGTAACAAGCTAAGTGACTCAGAAGAAAAGGAATTTTACCGACAAAATTATTCAATAAACATTCAATTAATATATTCATTGTGGCAGAATGATAAAAAAAAGAGTGCTGTTAATGTTATCGCATTAGAGTTAAGGAGCAATCCCGTAAAAGAAAACGAAAACAGTCGTAAGTATTTTTCAAGATGTTTCGTGTACTGAACAGTAGCCTAAGAATCCGAACGATCCTGAGGGTGATTGAATCCAACTTAGTGGAGATTCACACCTCAAAATAATAAAATTTTCCAGCCCAAAGACCCGCACTGTAGACGCAAGCAGAACAAGATATAGAGAACCATAAATCTTCAGACAGCACCATCTCGCCGCTTCAAATAACATGACTCGCGAAATTCATTTAGCCACCCCTATAAAAAAAACCTAGTGTGGCGAAATTACACTCGTTTTCCTTTCAGAGTGGGCATTGTGAATATCGAGAGAAGGTAAGACACTCATAATTTTTATATTAGCTAGTAACCACCATTTCTCTCTTGACTGAGCTAAAGTGGTATCCGAAGGTACGTTAAAATAATTTTTTACATTTAAGAAAAAACATCAAGTCCCTATTTATAACAGTTTCCACCGTATTATAACAATCAGTTATCGAGGTGTAGTAATTTGTATGTTATATTGTGATATTCAATCTTCGAAATTTGTTTGAATAATTTATATGGTAATTTTAATTTCAGAGTAAATTATGATTAAATTTATGTAGGAAATCACGCTTCGGAAATAATGAAATAATTTATCGGAACACATCCAGCTCGCAACTGGAGCCAGAAATCCCACCATAACAATTAACCCCAACCTAAAACATAACCTCCAAATCAATAAATCAACGAAACACGAAGGTGCCCTGATAAGAGTGGAATAAGTGTACTCCGGACATTTAATTTCACGATTTTAATAGTAACATTTTGTGATAACAATTCCTCAGAGCTATACTGTAAGGTGAGAGCCATAATGTCTAGAACGGGCCCAACCCGAACTACAATTTTCACGAAATCATATTGCCTACTTTTAATTATCCTATCAGACAGAATTATGCCACAAGAACTATCGGTTACTCCCGATAAAAGACTTAGATCGTATGAATTGTACTGAGAACTATAAACCTATTCCATCAAGACAACCGGATTTAGAGACGTTGCGCATGCAACCTATATACGATCAATATTATGATCATAAAACGTAATAATGCCGACCTTTTATAAATTAAGAAAAACCGTGAAAATTAAAATGATCGAAACCGGTAAATTGTCCGATTCAATGAATTTTAAACGGTATTCACCTCATACCATTCAACAGAAAAAATTCAAAAACAACGTTAATGGAACATAATATTTTTAACGATGAGGCAGGTGAGGCTCACAAGCAGACCCTCACCTAAAATTTCATATCCGTAATCAATGATTCTAATACCACAGATTTAACATACTAAACGACCCAACCATAGCCACACGATACACTGAGTATAGTCCAGCAAACAACGTACCGCTAACCACTACCAGCTCTAGTGGCTCTGGCACTGGTCCGTAATCACACTTTTAGAACTGACAAGAAATCCAATCTCACCACAACTCTTCCAACCCCACCGGAAGCACCCAACAGTAATTAGAATCCACCATCCAACGTCCTCCAATCCTAACAGACATTACCACACCCCATGTTATTTCCGTCGAATGAATAAACGAAAATAGCAGTCTAGAGTATTGAGAAACTGACGAATTAAAGTGGAGTGATACAGCTTTATAATATTTCGTAGTTGGTGAACTTTTGCAAGAGATATCAGAATACCATTTATCGGGAAAGAGTACAGTAGTCCCACATCAGGACATGCACGATAGGTGAAAGCATGTGTAAAATCATTCTATAGAAGCAATCATATTACAGTTAAACTCACACCTAGGTCCTCAGAAATTCAGCGTGTGAGAGAAGCCTCCAGAAATGGTTAATAATATCAGCCAATATGTACTGTACCTGACAGCGTGTGACACTCGGTAAACTATCACCTAGACAGCGATCCCGTTGTCCTAGGCCGATTTTAAAATTATCAATAATATAGTGCAAAAGACATATTTGGAGGAGTGAGACGTATATACAAGGAGTGATAACAAAAAAATGGCATAAGACCCTGCCAAAACTATCATCAGCGACATAGTGCTGTAATACGAAAAATGATATTAAAAGCTACAACACTTACGAAAATTCGCCCATAATGTCCCTCGGTTTTTTAGGTCTGGACGGCATGTAAGAAGAAATAGCGTACGGTCCGAACGCCATGACAGTATTGCTTTGGGAGGGGATCAAGACAAGAAATTTTCCGCGCGAGATCTCATTTCATTTACCATAGAGCAGATTCTTTGGCAATGAAATTACAGGCGGAATAAACGGGGTCGAAACGTGTAAATTGCTATTATATAAAAAGTATAAAGGAGAGATCAGGAATGTCCATACACCACGAAGTGCCTTGAGAATAAGCATGACAATATGATAAAAACACTAACGATACCTAAATATTTGATTAACATTACATAAATATAAAACTGCTAAGGTACCTATGGTGTGGTGTAGCATATTTATCCAATCTAGTTCATACAAGGATAGGGTAGGGATTAACTTTTCATTAAGGTCTAAAGTACCGTGTTTAAATACTGTGTTTTATAAGCGTCGACCATGTAAAAAAAATTGTAGTGATTTTAATTTTCTCACAAAAATTTACTTGATTAATCAATAAAAACTTTAATAATCTGAAACTAGAAGGAAAATTTCCACTGAAGATTTAGTAGAATATTCAATTTATCTATGTTAAATCTCTTGAAAGCTTAATAAAGTTCACACTTACTCGCTATAAATATAAACAGTTTCCGGCTGTTCATTAGGAGCTTTTTGTTCTTCTTCGTTTGACTTTTCCGTACAAATCCGTAGCGGAAACGAATTCCCTGACACTATCTTCTCTTATTGCATCATTTTTCTACATTGTCTCCGAGAGAAAGAGACCCCTGCTGTATTGATGTTATCCATCACTTACACGCATCTACTTAGAGTTCCCATGCCGAGCTTTCTATTCATTTACACTTTAGTGAAATACGTATTTTGTATTCAGTTCAATATTGATTTGTAGGTGGTCTTACTATTCAATTGTATTTCCAGTTTTTTCCTGTTTTTCTTAGGAATAATGTGAATCGTTTATAAGTTATTCGGATCGAAAAGATACGTTTTTATCACGTTTTCGGAACGAAATAAAGTATTGTATATTTTATAACGTATTATTATTCTTATTGATTATTTAAAATGTTTTAACAACAAAAAATAGTTTGATGTAGTATTTTAAAAATTATGTACTTTAAGACGTTTGATGCTGGCTTTTTCATTTGAAAATAAATTTTTTTGAAGTAAAGTTAGGTGATTTATAAATTAATGATATTAAACATAATATGGCTGGAAATTGGTAAGGTCTATATAATGCACATTATAATAATTGCACATATGAAACGAGATAAAAATACTAATCTATGTTATGTTTAAACTTTATAAAACCCTAGTTATATTTATTTGCTTCCTAGCAAAACTTATAAGTTATGAGTAGTTATGTATCTAATGTAATTTAGCCGAGTTTGGACGAAAAGCCCCGATTCCCGAACACATCGGGACATATTTCCCCGCACGTGACAATCTGCACGAGATTGTGTCTTGCCATAAATCCCCGCACAGCGGCCATGCATTTACTATCGTAAGCGAGGCACTATTTGAAAGTTAATTTTTATTTGAATCGAGTGAGCGCCGCCCGCCTGATTTACATCCGCGACCCGCAGCTTAACGGGACTTGGATGGTTATCATTTCCAATAGGAAACTGGATGAAAATAATGGGTTTTACTTGATTGCATAGTGTTATTCGTAACTGCATTAACTCAAAAAATTCAACTTTTGGGAAATCGCAAAAATGTTATTATATTTTGGCACTGTTCCAATGAGCTGTTTTTTTTAATATTTTATATCTCGATACAGGAAATAGATAGGAACATGTTTCTTAGACAGAAATGTGACGGTCAGTGTGTGCTGTAATATGGTATTCTCAGTTCATTTTCGACAAATTAAGACCTTAAATACGCTTTTCCAGATATCGCTACTCTAAAATTTACTAATTATATACCAAAAATGAAAAGATTAGCTATCGAACGGCACTGGACTTAATAAATAACTGACACTTAATAAACATTCTTGTCATCGCCAACTCGTCTTTCAATATATTCAGTATTGTACTACCAGGATAGCATATTATTACATGTTCAATGGGGTTCTTCCAGATAACATGAATATTCTTAAAAACGTTATAAATATTCAAAGTATATTTTTACAATTCCAACGATATAAAACACAATGATCAAAAATTTTGTTTTCATTTATAAATTTATGTTTTAAAAACACGAAAATACGAGTGATTTTTAACGCCCGTTATTGGCTGATGACGTCATAGTCGTCGACCGTGAAAGGCGGGAAATTCATTTTGTAATATGCGCCTATATTGCTGTGACGTCACACCGCATGTGCGCCAAATGGAGGATTTTGCGAGCGATTTGAAAAAGCGCTATTTCAAACCGCGCTAGAAAATTCATATGACATTGTAAAAAATTTAAAAAAAAAATCCCTTGATATTGTAATTTTTCAATAAATTTTTTTGAAGTAAAAAATAAAAAAATCGGAAAGAACCCCATTGTTCATAACTTACAAATTCATGCTTTTAAAATTATTAGAAAAACGGGAGCAAAAATGTATTTTAAAATTTTCTTAACAAGTTACAAGATTGAGAAGCTTTTACTAAGAGAAACTCGACAAACCAAACTATAAAACTGCTTGAAATATTGTGACAGCGATGATTTCGTTTCCAAACTTCGCTAACGTGTGAACGATTTATTTGGATTGGAGTGAAAACAGTGCTAATATTTTATGCATTTGTTTTCCTAGCATTTTGGCCTAATACTGTCGCGTGTCGGCGTACATTTAATATTCATAAATCACAAGTCCGTGTTGACATCCTGCTCGGGGTAAACTTTTAAAGCGGGTTATGGATATATGGGGATATTATGGAATTGAGAAGTCTTTTTCAATAAATTATAGACACGAAATGTCAACCGTTACCGTCATCTGGATTTTCTTTGTTAGGTTTAGTCTTTTTTGTTCTTATCAGTTTTACTGGTTTTTTTTTATGTCGTGCGTTTGTTTTTCTTTTAAGATTGTTATCTAAATCAAAAAATTCACCAAGTATGCGTGTGTTAGCTAACTAGCTCTATCAAAATAAAAATGTAATCTTTCCCGAATTGAATCCAATAAAGATGCGGGCTATAACTATTGTTATATATTATTGATTTTGGGTAATTCTGTGTCATTACAGCTGCCGCAGACTCTGAGTCTAATCATACTTGAATCAAACACGCACTTTACCACTATGAGATCTCAATTTTGAAACACAAACCGCTTATGTTTTCTTGAAACAGTATTTACTTATATTGATATAAAGCGGCCACCGTAATAAAATTTATTATGTATTTCGCATCATCATTGATACAGAATTTAAAAAAAAAACAAAGAATGAATGCTTTTAAAGCTGGTCTAACGACACAAAGGTTTTAAGTTCGATTTCTGCTGAGATAAAAAATCAAATGCGCCATTTCCAATGCCTTAGTGTCTGTTATTGGGCCTCCTGGCCTATTGTCGTGGTAAAATACAGTGAAGTTAACATAAAATTAATATTAGTGGATTATCTACCTACATTGGTTTATTTTCATTTTAAAATTATATTTAATTAACCACGTGCCAAAATACCCAATAACTGATTCTTCATGAATAAATAATGATCTACTACAAGTATCAAAGGCTGATGATTATATTTTGCGGATCCGTTTTAACTTTACTAGATGAGTGTGAATATTGCTCTACAGTACGTCATTTAGTATCTAACACACAACACGAACACAAAATATGTTATGAGCCATCACGTTTCATCTAAGCTAAAAGTGCATAAAGCTTTGGTATTCGAATTGATCTCTAAGCTCACGCAGACCATTCCATCAGGCTTCAATAGAATGCCCCGTACGGACCATCCATCTTTTAGATTTATGTACCTATCGCGAGCTTTGCACTCTTACTGCATATGAATATACATTACATGTAACGTGCATTTCTACAACGCTTCCATGAAGGGTGATTATGCTAAACGCTAACATATGTGGAAATTGTAAGAACTCTATTCAGATACCTTTTTCATATTAATTTGTTAATAATATCATAGATAAATGTGTGATTTAACGGAACATAAACAAATATTTTCTTTGAAAATTTCAGCAGGATTATACCACTACTAAGCTGCTAATTTGTTCATTCTAGACTGTGTTCTTTAGTACCTAGCAAATTCACCAATATCTAAATCAAATTTTCATAATATTCCAAAATTTAATTTATTTAGGTAGGTAGGTACGTATTGATCAAAAAAATAAGCAACATTAATGGTCCATTCTCAAAATGTATAAAATAAAAAAATTTGTTGAGTATGTTTAAGTACAGTTGTTTTTAAATTACTAAAGCTCCAAGATTAGGAAAATAATGTCGTGAATATCAATCTTAATTGATAATTATTTTCCAAAAATAGCGAATACAAAGAATACCTACATGAAATTACCGTAATATTCTACATTCAACTAATTCTAGTTCAACCTTAATTACTGTAGCATTTAAATAATCATTATCTGGTCTTGGCATTACATAATCCTACTAATTCATAATTAATTCCATATTTCCTCTACATACTTCTTATATTTCCAAAATCGATAATCTGATTTATTATGGGTTTTGAAATCTGAAAACAATATAATATCCTTTGAACAAAAGCTGGGTTTTATCTATTACCTAAATCTAAAGAACTAGAACACTAAACGCTTAGTAGGTATCCACATTCACTTCCCAAACTTCTACGTCTTTTTTGAGATATTTATAATAGATTTTTATTATATTCTTCGAAACATTCTCACTAATTTGGCCGGGTTTTCTATTAAATTGTAGAAGAACATTTTGAATATGTCCAAATACTTGCACACAAATGCGGAATTTTTTCTCATGACGGATGTAGGTACGAGTATATTAATTTTATATCTGTACAGAGATTCAAAAGCTTGTTTCAAACTCGAAAATATGGATAATATACCCTGTAAACGCTTGAATATAGTATATATATAATATAAAGCATTTTTAACATATTTTATTGAGTCTAGAGATTCCCTTATAGCAGCATTGTAAGAATATTTTAGTGACATATATTACGAACAAAGTGTATTTGTCTGATAAAACAAAATGTAATTATAAAAATTTAAATGCCAATTAAGTCCGTACTTCATTTACGGGCATTGGTGTCCATGAAGTATTGATTTAATCTGTTCTAAATTGAATTTTGTTCCTTGTATTCCTTGGTCAATGATGGTACCTAATGTTTAATAATTGCTGACGATACATTAGCGGAAGTACATACTTAAAGCTCTAGGCATATTGGATAAAACCTTTGTACATACTGAAAGTCCATTAGTGTGGTCTCAAAACAATAGCTTTCTTTGAGTGCCTTCTTCTTTAGAAACGGAATTTTAAATGCAGCAACGCGCAACATCTGGAAAGTTGTAAGAGAATCTCAGAAGAACTAATTAGTCCTTAACGCCATTTTCATTTATTATTCAAGTATTTACCTTCCCGTTTGGTCCAAAAACAACACATAAAATACCTACCTTCTTTTTCAGTCGTTCCTTTCTCAATTTTTTTAACATCATGTATTAATAAATCGGATTTTTCGTAAAAACGATTCACTGCCATTTTTGTTGTTTAATAACATTAGGTTAGGAGTATTATTGTTTCCGCAAAGCTGAAACTTGTCTGAGGATAGCTAAGATGTCTTCATTATTAGATTACCAACGTACTTACATTATTTTTTTCAGTTCACGTTATTTCCCTAAAAATATCAAAGCTTTGAGAAATGTTTTCCGATCCATTCTGTTCCCGTGATTGTCAAAGAAAATGACTAACTAACTGAGTTTAATTCTCTCAAAGCCCTTCTTACGAATTCCTTGCGCTTTTATTATTAACACTGCGCCACCCCCATGCAGTAATGTGCTTAGTTTTGATATAACTCCAGACTCCAGCTATGTTGGGGTTGGATTCCCTTTGTAAATTAGCACTCAGCACAAAGACAAATGCATCAGTGTCTGACGTCCAATGTTCTGAACAAGCTCTATCGATAGTTCGCCCGAACCGAATCGCATTTGCATTCCCTCTATAAATATGCATTCCTCTGTTAGGTATGCAAATAGATTCCTTACTTCAATAAAATATCTCGCTCTTCTTACTGAAAGCGATCGGAAATTTTGAGTGTTGTTTTAATTTTCTCATCTTGGCTAAGGAACAAAGCACCTCTCATCTGAGTAAAGCATTTTCCGCCAATTTTCTTGTAGCTCTAGTAATTAAATCAATAATAAAATACTAGCTAGATTTGAAAACCGCTAAGTTACCGGCACATTGTGCCAGCATGCACAAGACTCGTCCTCTAAAACTCTATTGTATTATTAAATATTAATTTACTAAATACCTATGCAATGCTTACTTACTGTAGGCAATAGGTAGTATTTTGTTTAAAAAAAAAAAAGTAAAAACAGTGGTTTTTTCTTTGTGTTTCTAAGAAAAGCCCGTACCTACTAGTCCAAATTTTGAACCTTTTTAAAAAAAAAATACTGTATTTTAAATGAAGTATAAATGTCAACTTAGCAACATTAGAAGATGTATGAATGTAGAGGTAGCGAAGGAAGTGTGTCGTTCTATCCTCTCTGCCTACCCCTACGGAAAATGGCATGACGATTAGTTAGTTAGCTACATACCAGTTATAGCATTGGAACATTGAAAGCATTTTGTGGCGTATACATGGTGTAAAGTCACGTTTCACATTCGACTCCAAATATGATGTAGATTCACCAGTTTTCGGGTTGTACTACGAGTTTTGTTACACCATGTATAGCCTTCTCTAATATATTCATCTACGTATACTGATAACTTATCTTCTATTTTTTCAGAGCCAACTACCTAATGTTCGGCCTGCAGCCGTTCTGGTTCCACGTGACCAATAGCCTGCTCCACGCCGCGGCCTGCTTGCTGTTTACCAGGGTCTGTCTCTCCATAGCCAGGCTCCAGAGGACCTTCGCAGCCGTGGCAGGACTCCTGTTTGCTGTGCACCCTATCCACACGGAAGCGGTGAGTGAAATATCCCGATAAGTTGAAATATCATTTAAGAAATGCCCTGACAACGCAAAATACAAAACTTCCTAGCAAGATTAAATGCGAGTGTAAAAATGCCCTGTTTTATCGATTTACAATAGTTCAATAGTAGTCTATTATGTTATTTATGATCATTATTTAAATGCGGGCCCATCAATTTTTTTAAAACAATCCAAGTTATCTGGGTACGTAGGTACTGAAACATTTTCACTAATAGGTGCAGTTTCATACATTATTTGGATTCAGGAAATCATTTTTGTGAGATCGTATTTATGGTGAATTTATATACCTACCACCTGCATCCATTTCGCGTTTCTTAAGTTAACTAACCTCATTTTAACTACTGTAGCAGCATATTATTTATGTGAAATCAAGAGAATCTAAATAAATTGACTGTAATTAAAAACAAAAATTATTTTGAAAGAAAATAAATATGCAAAGTTTATGTTAAATAAATTACAAATAATGTATTTACTGAAGGTTTATGTGATAAATATGTAAATGTAATTATTATTATATTGTATAGATAAAAAGATGAATATTGTTAATATTACAGTACATTTTTTATTTTATAGTATATTTAATATACGCTATTTTAAAAAATAATAAACATTTTAAAATTCGTATAAAGGTATACCTTACACTGCTTATTTAAATTAAAATAAAAAGGTCAGTAAGGAAAATAACTTTATTTTCCTTTCGCCTCGTACCGGTAAATATAAACATATTATTTAGCATACACAAACGGGTTTTCAACTTCACAGAGGAAACAAAAACATATTTCAACTTAAAAGGCGATTATCGTATGAACGAAGATAAGCTTTAGATGTAAAATCTTCTTATAGAAAATTTGTTCATAATGTAATATTGTTGGATACTTTGAGTCAATTTTTTCTTCGTTGTTTTACATCACGACTATAACTTTAATAAATACACGCCTTGAAAATACACAGAATGTACATGAGTTATTGCTAAAGTTCAAGAAATGTGTAACACGTGATCATCTATTATATACGAACATGAAAAAGTTCGGGAATGTTACAAATAAGTTCACATTTCATAATCGCCTCTGAAGCTAGAGCTTTGGAATATTTACATACACTGCGTACTGCCTCGCGTTATATGTTCACTGTAACTTGCAAAGTTTATATTAAATGGAAGTTTTACTCGTCGTTAATGCCTTAAATACTCTCAAAGAATTTAGTCCGTTTAAAGGAAAAATAAATAGTGAAGGCAGCCTTTTTATTTCTTATGGTATAACGCTTTAAATCCAATAATATATCGACATAATTTTGATGTAGGTCATAATTTAGATGATTCAGGTGAAAATATGGGCGCTAAGCGGAAAAAATCCTTCACGAATCTTTTGAGTTCATCTTTCCGGAATGAAACGAGTATCCTTTTACCGTAATTTGGTGCCAGAACCATTTTGCATTAACAAGATATGTATAAATGTTTTCCCATCAATCTCGTGTGAAATATATTGTAAAGTAATTCTGCGGCGGGAAAACGAAGCAGATACTCGTATCATTATCCTGCGAGGTAATCATCTATCAAACTATGTTCCCGCCATTCTTTGACACTTCCCAATACTTTTCTCTTTAGGAATACCCGTAATCTATACTCTCATTCTACTGAAATTTATAGGTACAGCAAACTAGACACGTCCAAGATGGACTATAATATATTTAAGGCAAAACTTCGATCCGTATATGAACAATGATAATCTTCTGTATTATTGTTAAACGGAAACAATTTTTCATTTTATGCAGCAGTAAATTATTAGTTATATCAAACCTATCAGGTATCCTGTATAGTTCCATGCACTTACCTCTAGGGAAGTGGATATAGAGTATATTAAATGCATTTAATATTCAAGACGTTATCAGCATCCATTTTTTTTCTTATTTATTCGATTGATTCTTAATTATAAGAAAAAGGTTTTTCTTGTTGAATTCATATTTCCTTTCTAATTCAATATTGATATTGTATATTATCAGTATATTTCCGTATGAAAGCAATAGGTTTTTATTTAATGGGTCATTATTTTTCCTTTTTCATTTTTTTTATTATTTTAAAACCAATGTTACAAATATTATACATCCCATTTAAATTTTTTGTAGTTTTACAATACTTGTTTGCAGGTACATATTATAGTTTTGGTGAAACTAAATCACGGACCTTTGCGTAAATGACGGACCTACATAGTAAGAAAAAAGCGCCTAAATAACTTGAAACAAGAGAACCAAATATCTTTATTCCGAAAAACAAAAACCACATTTCAAGGACTCAGTTTCTGAAATCCCAAAACATAATATCTTGAAAATGTTTATGGAAGGACAAATGGAAAGAAACAAGGGATTGAGGGAATTATTTTTTTTGGTTTGTGGATATAAATGGATATATAAGTCTGAAAATCTTTTGAGCCTCAAGAGAGGAAGGTAATGTGACCATGTTACTATAACCACTGCGTTGCCAGAAAGTATGCTATGATAAACAGGTATAATAGATAATAATACAAATAACTCAACTAGTGCTAATGTCCGCCTCATGGCATGGCGGTACCGCGTTTGGCTACCATGCATGGGGTCACGGGTTTGATTCCCGATGGGGGTCAATATAAAATATTTATTTAAATATGATGTTAACATTAAAAGTATTTCATATGTGATACCTTGGACTGGCGTGAAGCGTAAGACTGATCATGCTCCCTTCATGTAACAAATTATCAAGATTCACTGCACTTGGTGTATGAATGCAGTTTCCTATGCGCCATTGGGTGCGCATAAAGAAGAGTAGTAGCATTACTAATGCTATCTTAATAAACGAGGCATTTTAATAAAGTATTTTGTATTTTGAGTGTTAAACTTAGGCGTATATAATATATATTTTGCTTTGATCCATAAGTATCAAAATATAAGACTTCGACCGGGCGATAATACCTGGTACTCTTATGATAACGAAGTTTAATAAAAACAAATTAAATGAACCACGTACGAACCATTTTCATATTATATTAAACTAGTACAATTTTGGTCTTATACCCTAAATTTCACCATTATTACAAAATAAATTTATGGTTGCGTAAACATTTTAGCAAAAAAGAGTTCTTTTTAAACGTGTTGAATCCTAAGTAAAAATAATATGTGTACAACATTTTGGGTGTGTTCAAATACTTGTACACAAATCTGGATTTATCCCTGAATTTGGGAAAAATTCTACTTCATCTCTGTGGGGATATAAAATGAAATAATAAGTATGTTTGCAAAGGTAAAAATTTGTTATTTTGCTTTGAAGGCCTGTATTTCTGAAATAAATCACGATTTGGATTTTTTCACTACAGAAATATATTCAAAGTACATTGGTTTACATATTGAGTTATGTGTACGTATATATTCCTTACACAACGGAAATGAGCGCAAAATCAATATAATATAATATAAAGAAAACGTCTTTATTTACTTGGGCCAAATAACCAAATAAATATCCCACGAGCCTTCCTAGGTTCATGTTGGGAAAATGTTTTATATGATTCGAATACTATATTATATTTACAGTTTTTAGGAAAAAGGCAGTAACCTACAAAAGTCAACCAAAGTCATTGAAACCCGTTTATTTCGTTGATCGCAAAACCATTTATAGGTATTAAAAATTAATACTTCTCCGAAATATGCAACAATAGTGTTAAATTTTAAGTAGTTCGACATCTACAGAATGTTTTTTGCTTTCATAAGCACTTTTTAATAAGTATGCTGATTGTATTAGCTATAAAAATATTGTAACCGATGAATCCAAAAGGATTCAACCGATATCTATTTTTTAAATCTTGGGGGTTATCTCATTTTTCCTAAACATTTAACTTAGTTTCCATCTTTCGCTTCTGATAAAGAATACTTATCGAGAATCTCATATTAATTTCTTTGGGGAGTTAGAATTAGAAATCGAATTATACTTTTTTCGTTTCATCCAGTCGAAACATATCATTGTAATATCGTTGACGATGTTCATGCTTAGCTACACAGTAATTAAAAATATATATCATATTTTTTTTTTATTATGTAAAACTTTTTTTATTTATTAGCTCTGGTTTCTCGAAAATTGTAATTGGATTAAAAATAAAGATATTTTTACATTATTCGTCTTGAGAAATAAGCGATTATTAAAATTGCCAAATATTTTAACCTCTGTAGTCTGTATTCAAGCCCTCAATTTTATTATCACAATTATTTAAATGTGCATTCATTAAATCACTTTAAAAATTGGTTTCCATAAATAATTAAAATTGTGTTTTTTTTCTATCTTTAATATAATAAATAATACAAAAAAAATATTAAAAACATTTAAAAAATATTTTTTTTAAATATGTATACATATTATTATTATTATTATTATTTATTTAAAACATATTACAAAGTACAAATTAAAAATACTAAATTTGTCCTCACTGGGGTAACCCGTGCCGAGAATATATTATTTATTGATTTTTATTTTATTTAATCGGCTTTAACCTGTTACAGTTTGATAATTTATAATTTTAAAGATTTCTCAGATTGAATCTAACACACAAACTACTTTGACAGACTGCTGTATCAGCAGATTACATTATTGGTTTTAGACTTTTTTATGACCACCAAGAAAAATCCCATTTCTTCTTCTTTAACAATACAGTAAGTTTTCACAGTGAAACGAAATAATATTTTTTTAAAACACATCAAAGAATTTTAGGCTGTTGTCAACAGAATAAATAGTTTCCCATTTCCTCTATGAAAAACGCCAAAGAAATTGTTATACAATGTTCCTGAAATTATTTGAATTTGGTTGCCAGGTGGAAAAACGTAATATTGCTGTGAGCAAACAAATAACTTTGCGATCAAACAAAGGCTTGGAAAATTTTTGAAAAGCTCTCCAACCCTTACCTGAGCTACGAAATACGAAAATACCCTTGTTTTTAAAACATCTTATCAGACGTTCGCAATATTCGAGTGCACTCGTAAAATAATTATTTCTTTCCGGTAGATAAAGTTTGTTAGGGAGAAGTTTTAAATGAAAAATTTCTACAACAGAAAAAAAATTTGACGATATCTTACTTTTAGCAATAAACAACATTATAAATACTACTTGAAATCACTCAATCTTTTTGTTGCTTATAATTATCTCTCTCTGTATGTAAGGCATATGGAATCCACAACATGTGAAAATTAAATTTGTGGAAATTAAACGATCGTTTACCTATTACGAGTCTTCCCATATCCACTGCCCTAGTTCTGACAGAGATTACCGATGAATTTTTAGCACAGGACGTTTAGGACACCGAAAACTTAAGCCTTATATGATAGGCCAGCATGAGTAAGATTCTCAGGTGACTTTCGTAATATATGGCCCAAACAGCAAATCGTCAATTGACATCAATTATTGTTACCTCTCCTCTGTATTATTTACAAAGTCAAACCACTGCACTTCAAGAATAGTGCTTAAAAAAAAGTATTTTTCTTTATTTTGACCGAATTAAAAGAATCATTATAATGCATCTAGTAAACTCGTTATTTTACCTCCGTAATATGAAATTATTTTAATGAGCTTTTTTAGATTACACGTTGCTTATTTCGTGTGAAGAAAATGCATGCATTTCCATAAAACAAGCTAATTTCACACAAGACTATTTAATTCCACATCTGCATATAGGAAACACCCGGAAAACGAGAATATTAAGTAGAAAATTTTCCAGGATATGCCTCGGTTAATTAAAGTACATTTTTAAAAAGAATGCTGAAACTCGGGAAGGAATTTACAATATTTTTATTAGAATTACTTTTCGTTCGGTTCTTATCATAATATGATTAAAGTATTATATTCTTAAAAATAGGTAATAAAAGAAAGTAAGACTGTTATTTTGAATAATATTTTATACCTAAATACCTTCCTCTTTTCTTCTCTTTTTTTAACAAATTCGAAAAAATATTTTTACATTTCTTGACGATATCTCAACAGACAAAGGGCTTATGACCAATCATTCGCTAAGTGAAGGGTCTACACGACGTACTACAACATACCCTAATTATTAGCAAATATGCACACCGGCTAATATTAAATTATGCGAAACAATTAACATTATAATTCAAAACCAAAATTTTATTTTATTTTCCTAAAAACTGAGTTTTTATTTTTCAAATGTGTTACAAAATTTTTACAAAGATAATATTTTTCGTAAGGAAAGTAAATTTTTCCAATATGTAGTTAAATATAATAAAATGCACTTGCAATTCCGTGTCTACATAGAAGCGTTACACTAAAATTATTCGTGTTCCATAGCACATTCTACTATCTGGGTGCAAGGGTTTACTATTCCACACGAAGTATAAGAGATTCAAGGCTCCAAGAATCAGAGTAGAACTTAATTACATTTTAATTACAGTTTCAAACAGATTGCATCGAGATGCGATGCTTTGTAGCTAGATATATAAATGTTTTTTTATTTACCCATATGTGCATACTATTTACTAACGCAAGCAAAGCAAAACTAATGTCTAGTCTTTTGTTTTCACCTTTCAAAATTATGTTTTTACTCACGACTGTCACCTTTCTTGGAATATAAGCCACATATACATACGGATGATATATTACACTATATGCACATTTCAAAGTTATGGGCTGCACTCTTCCAACAAGAATTTCAGAGAAGTGATATTCCATACTTAAAAAATACTACCGTGTCTGAGGTGTCTAGTCACTCATTAAGTCATCAACAGGCATCTATGCCATCACTAGACATCTACGTCATACGTTTCGTGTATTGGCCTAAGTGCGGGAGTCTTTTTATTTATTTATTTATTTATTTATTGACGGACAGAGTCCATTATAAACATTATAGATACACGAAATTTTTACAAAGAAAAAAAATTGCAAGGACAGAAATAAACAGCAAAGACAAAGAATAGATATTTTAAATTAAGTAAAATGCATAAGCTAACTATACAGATTCTTCAGCTGATTTATAAAGAAAGACATCCTTACACCAAAATAATCAAGATCTTGATGATCGTCTTTGATTGATTTAAGATTCCATATTTTTAAGTCCATCATATCAGCCCGTGAAGATCCACTATTGGCCGCCCTGCCGCCTCCACTCCTCCCGATCCTGCGCCGTCCCCATCCACCGTCTTCTAGCAAACTTCTTGATATCGTCGATCATCTATTATATGGAATTTTTATGAAAAAAACACTGGTTAAATAAATGTTTACCTACACATAAGAATAAGCATACAAACTCGGAGAATCAACTAATACATACATATTTGTGTATAAACTTTTAGGTACATAGTATAAAAATAAGTATTGAACAGCATTGTTTTAGTAGCGCAATGTTTCTTTGAAAACTTTTATATAATTTATTGATTTACATACGTAGCACCCAAATGTAAATAATTTTATATCAAATATCTTTACTTTGTATGTGTTTACATGCTGAGAAATCTGTAGTAGGTAAAGCTTTCTTGTGCATTGTGCAATGTTCGCTATAGAATCTGAGAACAATCCTGTAGATCATTAGACGAGTTTGCATCCACTCATCTGTGAAGCCTTTCATTTATCGAATTAACGCTCCACACTATTCTCTAGTCTAGAAGATGCTGAACTATCATAATCTAGTTGCATCGCCTTGTGCTATGCGCCATCTTGCGATCAACGCGAATTCTCTGAAACATTTCACACCGATTAGCCCATAACTAATAGCCCGGTAACGTAGAGGACAATGGCTGCCATTTACTCCTACCCGACCCCGATCATCGGTAATGGAAAATACCCAAGAAAAATATGGCAAACAGTAAATATAATTAATATTTCTTTTCATAGCCCCGCTTATTGTATTCTAAATATTAAATTATCCTTCAGACGATCGTTCTTCGTTCCTTTATTTGGATTTTTTCCGTATCTTGAGGAATATTTAAATTGCGACTCATATTTCTTTCACCAAATGTAACGTTGAAAACTCCATCGTACTCCTCACCATTCATTTAATTCCGAAATCTTTCGATGGAAATATACATTACCCGGGTGTATTTTGTTCGTTCGTAAGGCGAGGTTTTCGTTTGAACGCTTTGTAATGATATTACACTTAACAAAATTGGCGGGCCTCAAAGGGAAACTTACAACAAAAAATTAATATCTACATGTTTTAATTTTGCGAATAAACATTTCTGTAATTTGGAAATTGTTTAGCTTCAATAATTTCTCGGAAAATAAAAATGTGGAAACTCTGGTTCAATTGGAGGTAATTCCCTAAATTTCTTTCTCTTGTGTCATCTTTAATTTAAAATATGGAAAATATTGAAATATTTTTTTATTATACGGCCCTAATTCCATCTGGCTTAATTTGTACCTAATCAGGTTCATGATAAATTTCTGCTTGAATGTCTGCGAATTTCATATTTGTGTTTCATAGAAATCCACAGTTCTGGCAGTAAAACAGGCATATATAATGAATGCGTAGTACTCATTATGTGTCGAGGAGATTATTAATGAAAGTTTCATACAAGGATAGTATCTTGAGCATTAAGATTATATTGGACTGTAAGCGGTAGAGGTTGTATGGGCCTCTTTGTGTTTGTTTTAGGAAAATTTACGCTTTTTCCCTTTTATCGTTTTATGTGGTGTTTTGCCAGCTTCACGATGCTTAATGTAAAGGGGCTTAGCTGTTATCCCTATTCCAACTTGAGAGAGGAATGCAAAAACTTGTTGAGTCTTGTACAAATATCAGCTTTGTAATGATTATTTATTACGGTGCCTTAATTACATCTCGCCACCTTTCGTATTCGATAAAACATTCCATCCAAGTTTCTCAATTATTTTTATGACCTTACTGCGCCTTGTATGTAATCGTCTAAAAATTATTTAACATGTTACTTTAAAATTCAGTGTTTGTAAAGTGAAGTGCTAATGAAAATCGTTTTTTACTCTTAATTGACAATTTGAACGTCAAGGTAACATACTGTTAATGAATTCGCTTAGTACCTTTCCGCTGCTATTATTTTGCCAATTCAAAGTTTAATTTTTCACTCTTAATGATCGATGCTTTGTGTTCATTTCGTTTTGTTCGAAAAACTTTGACCAATTTTATTAATTTTGACTTCATTTGAATATGTCTTGATTTCCCTATTACCCTTAACTTATGGTTGAAAAAACTGCAAATAAAAAAATATTAAATTAAAAAAATAAGAAAAGACTATTACCTACGTACATGAGTCTTCCACTAGCGGGAAATTTCTAAAACTCTCTGTTTTCTTTTATGATGTTACTCTTATTTGTATGAAAAAAGAAGCCCGTATTACAGCTTTCAAAAAACGTTTTTATTTTATTATGTAACTTTTCAAAGACATTCAACAAGATCTCATGTATGTAATAAATTCAGGAAGTTTGAATATTTTGGTACCGTCAGCACTTTATAAATGACATCTGAGGTTTATTTCAGTCACGTTTCAGGTCGTTCCTTGCGCCCAGATAAAAATTATACATAGCCTCCAGGAATGGCGGGAAAATTGAAATCGGAAATTGTGACGGATCTGGCTGTGGCGGAAGGAAACTGGTAAACAACTCGACGAAATATCCGCTGGAAAAACTCGATACGAAGTCTCACGTCCACTCTTTTAAACATTTCATTGAGAGTGATACGTGAGACATTTTTTACTTGTGTTTTATTTTATTTATTTACGGAAAAAATCCATTTTAAATACACTGATAAGCATAATAGAGATAACAAGCAGTAAAAATAAGTGATCGGTCACTACATTAAATTGGTGAAGCTAAGACAGTTGGAATAAAATGTGGACACACTCAAGACAGGATCGGGTCTACTTCAGTGAATGTTTAAATCTTGATAGACTTACCCCGAAGAAGTCCAGATCCCGTCTTGAGTTTACAATACGACACAATAGAGACAATGGTGCACAAAAACCATAGTTATTTTTGTAGTGACTAAGGAACAGCACGTCATAAATTAATTCAAAAAAAAATTTTTCTTCAAATTACTACGTCGCGTCGCACGTGTCCTACTAAGAACATATTCTTTTTAAAAATACCACGACATCTACCAGCTTTATTCCACAAATTGATGTACACAAATTAAATAAAATACTCACCCCTTCCTATAATAATTACTCTATTTAAAATAATGGCGTTGTCGTGTCCTGATATTTTAAGTTTAATATTTTTTTATGTCCCTGCGCAACTAGAGCTAGACTCCCTCATTATTGTATCAATGCGTCGTCTAATTCTCACTGTTGCTCGCCAGTCAATAGATTGCAAAATCTAGGCAACGAGTATAGTAATGTGGCTGATGTGTTGACATTTCAGTTGCCTAAATACAGATATGCATATTGTGTAATAAGTTCATGTGATTGAGGGTGCCAACTTCTTAATATAGACAACTAATAGGCTTTTTTTCTTTCTTTTCTCTCTTTTCCTGATCTTGCCCTTTTTATTCCTATAGTTTTAAGTATTTTTTGTTTTGTACTACCACTACTACAATGATGCATAGGGCACTGCATATATACATGTATATCTTTTGAATGTTAATGCCAGTGACGGCATGTGTTAAAATAAATAAATTAATAATTTTTTAGGTGAATTTGACATAGTCGTCAAATAAAACTTTGTAGTTATTCATTATAAACTGTTTAAACGAAGAAACTTTGTTTTTAACTTCTTTTTATTGTCTATTAGCTTTACTAATTTATAATGTTCTGTGGTATTAGTTATATGCTTATTTTTCTATGTTAACTCGTCCGTAAAAAAATATAAATAAATAAATTATCTAGTTTTTGTGAATAAATAAAATTTAGGGCAAATTTCCTCAAAGCCAAAACATAATTAATCTTAAAATATTTTTTTTTTGAGCATCATGAATATATGATCACTTTTAAATACTAATAAAACATACAGCAACAAGCACGCTAATAGGGATGTGTAAAAATATTATTTTTTTAGCGAAAGGCTTCATATAACAGGAAAATGTGTTTCAAATTCATTACACAAATGCGTGCTGCGGCAGTACATTTCAGAAAGTACACAATGCTATTAATTCTACGGAAAAAAGTTTAATATAAAAGCTTTTAAGTGTTCTACGCTAGCCCCAAGCGAGTCGCAGGGGATAAAATGCATTTTATTTTTACTGCTTGCCGTATTTGGAATACCCGTTCGTATGTTCTTTGTCATTCTTAAAATGAAGCGTATTTTTAACGCTTGCTGTTTAAATTTCACTAGCTCAAAATTCGGTTTTTACGAAAAATTTACATTTAATTTTAAAATGTGCCTGCATAAACAAACTTTCCTAAATTACAATTTTTTAAAATCCAATATTTTTAAACGTTGATTAAAATAGACTTTTAGGATACAGAGTAAAAAAAAATCCCTTTGCCATCAAAAATTTTTCAACTCCGATATTTCAATGTTCAACTTTTACATTTTTTTCATGAGTATCTACTTTTTTATGTTACGCATACGCTTAAGTTATTTTTACATATTGCCGATATCTAATTTTATGTTATTTATAACTTAATACAATTTTCAACGCCTAATACATTATCATGCAGTTTTTAAGTAAGCATTATTTTATATTTACCTATACTAACCGTTACTTATAAAAAAACATAGTGCATCATTTTCGGAAACAAGTATTTTAAATATGAATAAATTACTCAGAGCCACGATTGAGTAGAGTCTCACATCTGGTGCAGGAGCATTAAGATAAATATGCGCTATTTATGAAATGGCCAACGCCGAGGGTAAGATTTTTTATGAAAATATATGAAGAACTCGCCTTGTAGAGCAAGTTTTTAAGCGTAATTCTTATTCATAAGTTGGCCCCGACCGGCGACCTCCTTCCTGGGAAATAGAGAACTTCGTAGCTAACTAATGAGATCCCAAATACTTTTACAACGTTATTACTCTGGCAATGTGTATCTTTTACAAGGGCGGCTAGTCTCGAAACGAATTTAACTTTGACGTTGAAGATTGTCAATCCGAAGGTGAATAAATTAAAAGATAATATTAGTTCCTCACGATTATAAAATTTCAAAACTATCTTATGAGTTTCACTATTGACTTGAGTTTTTTCTTTGTCTTCTAAATTACAGGTACTAGTTCACAGATCTTAACTATAAAGAGCCCCGCAGACTAGATACTTTCTGTCGGGCGATAGTTCAGTCGGGTTTTTAATCAGTATGAAGATGTACAACGATCCGGTATCGGCCGATTGCTAAGTTTAATAGGCCTTGCGATTGCCTTTAAACTATCCTATCGATAAACTATCGGCCGATAGCTTAATAAGTATGGCGCTCTTCCACGCGCGCACACTTGCCGATCGTTTAATCGGACGATAGCTTTCTCCTTCGCAGTATTGCAGCAATAATAACTTTTCTTGACAAGTTCCAACATTCATTGCGACCGCTCTCTTCAAAAGTCGTTTATTAACTGGAAAATCATTCGAGAGCAGTTGGCCGACTGTTCTCTAGTGTGCGCACTCATCACAAACCCGACTGTTTTGTTGATTCAGCGTGCGCGCTAGCAGCCCAACCCGACTAAACTATCGCCCGATAGAAAGTCTCTAGTCTGCGCGGTACCTAAAAGTTCTTGAGACAGACATCACATACTTAACCTAAAAAATTGTTTTTGAACAACATTTTGAATGAATACAAATACTTGTAGACAAATTACTGGATTATACCCATGCTGGGCTGATATCAGATATTATTGTTATCTCAACAGAGACAGAGAAGCTCTGGAAACGAATGTGGGTTATCTAGGCGTTTACAGGGCTTATGACCTGTCATTGGCTGGGTTAAGTGGCCACTTGACGTAATTACAACATTCCCCATTCCGCCTGTCATCTGACATCTGACAACCATGTATGACAATTTTTTGAAACTTGTATATATCTTAGGTGTAAAGAACTATCCGCTTGCGAGTTGTTATTTCGACAGATTTTCGAATTACTGACATCTATTGAGAATAAGTTAAAGTATTTTTTGGGCGATCTACATTATTGGTGTACATTTTTTGTAATTACGTCAAGTGGCCACTTAACCCAGCCAATGACAGGTCATAAGCCCTGTAAACGCCTAGATAACCCACATTCGTTTCCAGAGCTTCTCTGTCTCTGTTGAGATATCAATAATATCTGAAAAATTGTTGTCTGTCCTAGGATATTAGAATACTTTATGGTTGTACTTAGATGACATATTGATAGTCCGGTTTCTAAATTGGCTCTAGATGTACCTACCTGATTATCGTACCCGGCACACTTTTCACTCTTTGTTCCATTAACCAGAAGTTTGCATCAACTATTCGCAGAATTCTTCGTGATTCGTATCATTCATAATTACAACGTATAGTTCACTAATATTGATTTGTTTGACTGTATAAAATCTGTATACCTTGTCAGTAAAAATCGGCGAAAAATAAAAGGAAAATATACGGAGAAGAGAGCACTAAATGTGTACGGAGACGAGACCAGGGCATGTATATGTATAATCCTACGCATTTTAAATAGACTGCCTGAAGAAAAAATACTAAATAAAAAGAAAAAAAAAGAAGACGAAAGAAGCATTCAAAAAATGTATTGTAAACCTTATTTTTCAAATAGTATAATTATATATACTTATATATATATAAATATATTTATTTTTAAATACATTCTGTTAAATTATTGTTTATTATTGTTTATATTTATTTTATTATTATTTTTTATTATTGTTTCGTTCTTTCGTACATGTCAGGTATTCAGTGATATTTGGTTGTATTAAAATGGTGTATTTTGCATTTGTTCGTAGCTTACTTTGAATATGCTTCTTGTGTTTGGTCTCCTAACTATATAACACATAAAGAAAGATTCGAAAAAAATCCAATGGACTTTCCTAAAGCACCTTAATTGGAGATGTAAGTTAAACGATCTTAACTACAAGTCTTCTTGCAAGAAGCATAACATTCTTAGCTTAAGTTGATCGTCGTTTACAATTGGATATGGGTATTCTTCATGATATTATTAGTGGACGCCTAGATAGTGAGACACTAGTTTCCGGAATAGGCTTCAATACACCAGCTTACCGTACTCGTCACACATCAAAATCATTATTTCACGTACCAGTGGTGCGTACGAATTATTTGCTCAAAATTCCCCTCTTATACGCTTAGTTAGAGAATATAATTCTAAATTCAATACAATCGACCCATTTATATGCAAAAAAACAAGATTCAAATTACAAGCTGCAAAACAATTAATAGGTTCCAATTAGAGCTATTTTTATTTTTCGTTTTTATACACATTTTCATTCTCATCCACTATTACATACTTATAATCATCCATCACACACTCCTCTCTCATTCTCACACACTATAACATACATTATATACACCACCACACACTCCTCTCTCATTCACACCACCACTCACACATACACAATTACACCTTTTTCTTGTTTGTTATACTTATTCCTGTATACTTGTGGATATCTGTTATTGGTTTATTATCTTACTGTTTTGTCTATGTTTTATAACCTGTATTTACTGTTGATATCCCAAAATAAATAAAATAAAATAAAATAAAAATTATATCCAATAATACCAAAAAATGTAAAGGTATGTATGTTTTAAAAAAAAACATAATGTAATAGAGAGCAAATCCCTGCTTTTAAAACTGTTTAGCAGTTTAGCGGGAATTTTACTTATATTATGTACAAATAAATAAATAATAAATTTAAAAAATTAAAAAAAGTTAACTTTTTATACTCTTCTCGCAAATAATAAAAAATAATCTCTTTCTATGATAGATATACAAGAACCCAGGTTAAATGTATAAGAGTGGGTTCCTACTTAACTGAAGACGGAAGAGATAAAATCACTGTTAAATTTATGCAATAAATAAATTGGGAATTATTAGAATTACATCATAGTAATAATGAAAATTCGTTTGTTGCTCAAATTTCTAATTTTAATGTTGCGCCTCCTTTAGAATTTTGTTTTTTAAAGTTTGTTACAATATGAAGAATTACGTTACCGTGTGTATTATGTATTCTAAGAAATAATGGGCAATGTGACGTGTAATTTATACTCTTACATTCTTTGTTATCTTCCCGTGTTCTTTGTTCCTCCTAATAAAGAAAATGTATTTCGCGCCATGTCAAAATGTTTTGTTTAGCAGTTATTACAAGTACGTGTCAAAGCGTTATTTTTCTTCCCGAAATTAAATTTATTTCCGCCCCAAATGTGCCGTAACAGATTTACGATTTGGAACGAGAATACTTTCACCGGAGTTTTTTTCTCAAAAATGTTCCATTATGCTTTTAAGGCGGGATATTTTCTGTGCAAACTTTTGTACCTACCACAGTTTAGTAAATGAAGATAATAATATTTTTGAGCTTCGGAAAGGCGTTGGAAATATAACCTCTAAAACTTTCCCTTATCAAATCAAATGACTCAAAACATACAGATAATAAATACCTACCCGCAAAAAGCAATGCTTACAGACGTCTTCATTTTAATGGTATTTCTTTTACAAAAAACTCGTGTTTTTTAACAATAATCTGATACATTTTTATTATCACGGAAAACAACGTCTTTGGATTGATAAATGAAATACTACTCTGTTAATTAAAAATAAGACAGTTCTGTGACCTAAACCAATTAAAACAGCATAAAGGGGGCTAGATCACTAACCGTCTATGTGTTTTGGTAAATAAGTTGTGTCTAGCCTCCTGAGAAGAAAATCAGTTTACTCTTTGAAGTTTAATATTAATTTCAGTTCTGAGTTTTGAGAATAGGTATCTTAGAAGAATTTTAAGTGTGTGGTGGTTTGACCTTGTAAGGATGACAGAGGCGAGGCAACAGACACAGCAACCCTTGGTATCTACCGTCATCCGGCGAAGGCGTTTCGGCTGGCTAGGCCATAAACTACGTATGCCTCCCGAGAGCCTTAACCATGCTTGCCTATTTTACAAGGCATCAGGTTCTCGGCGTCCTGGTCGTCCACTGTTGATAATTCGTTTGCAGTTTGCGTCAGAGCTGCGGGACGTGGAATTGACTTGGGATGATGCACGGGAGCTGGCGGCTTAACGCGAGAGGAGCGGATATGGTATGTTGATTGATGATGAATTTAAAAGAGATCTTTAAAACCTTTTACATTTCACCTGATGAGCTAAGATGTCAGTATTTACATTGGGGTAAGTAATGGGGTTATGTAAACGCGTCTTAACTTTCCTTCAATTCTCAACCAAAAGTTCTGATTTGATTGGTAAACCTGTATAAATAATAATATATTTTATGAAAACAGACCTTCATATTGAAACAGGTACTAGTAATTCATTATTCCACCAATACGATCAATGTTATTTTTATATCGACAGCACGCAAGTATGAGTAAAGTTTTAAGTGTATTTGGATGACTGCTACAAAATATTTTATTAGGGTTGCTCGTATGGCGTACCCATACCTACATAAATAAGTTTGCCGTGTCCGTATACTAAATATACACGATACACATATAAATGTGCCTGTATTAATTTATTACTTCTGTTACTTTAAGGGACAGCCCCGACGGGTGAACAAATATAAATGATTATTTTTTGGGCTTGTTTTTCTGAGTGCACTTAATATTTTATTGATGACTCTACTGGTATTTCTTCAATGTTTGATCCATCAATCTTTTTTCCAACTCATGAGACTTTGATCATCATTTTTGAAAACATGTAATATTCTTTGCGGCCATTCATAAAAAATGTTCAATAATTGTAAAATAATTTTACTTGAAAAACAAATTTTCATACTTAGCTAAGCTGTTTTGTACTGGGATACAGATAAGAAAGTGTTTACTACTACTACTCTCTCTTATCCGCACCTAATGGTGCATAGGGCACTACATTGCTACACAAAGTATTTAAGAAACGAATATAGCTATTAAAGCGTTTACATTTTACATTAGCACTATTACAAGTTAATTGATGTGTTTTACATAAAATTACATATTTCGATACATCTTTTTAGTGGTTGATTTGATGCAATATTTTCGCTGTTTCTTCTGCAAATTTACTAAACACAATCATTTATACCAGAATAAGACTATTAAATTGTATTTGATTACTTATTGAATAGAATTTTATCCTCAAACAAGTTTGTAAATATTCATATGAAATATAAGATCACATTTATGTTGCACTGCGGGACTTCTGAAATTAATATGCCGCGTTTTTCATTTTATTATTATTTTGTATCTTAATGAAACCTAGCAAAAGTAATTATTTTAGTGATCGCATTAAGCCGCCATACGTTTTACCCTTAGTAAATAACAAGCACTGATTGTTTAACCACTTGCACGTATCAAAACATATCCCGAAATAATAATGAAAGTCGTGAATCAAAAACATTGCGTTGTTTATAAGAGAGAAACATTTAAAAATGATATTTATGACCTATGTCCGCTGAATATCGCGATGGGTTGAAAATTATGAAGCGACAGTGAAAAAGTACGGTCCTGTCTCTAAACATCCTACGAATTATATGTTCCATGCCGCCCCTGACACCAGGGCAACATAACATACAAATAAATTTTCCCCACCCCAAAATGGGTGTATTTATATTACACAATATGATATTGGTAGTTACGTACATTTTATGTTGCCCAAATACCTTTCTGCTTTCCCGAGAGAACTATTGTCATCATAATAAAATAGTAGCACCTAAATCCACCTCAATACAGCCTAAGTAAATCATGAAATCATTTCCGTTTATTTATCATTTGTGGCATATTTTACATTCATAAACCCATGAAATATAACATAATTCAAGTGTTATACAGGGTGTAACAAAACTCGATGTACAAGCAGGAAACCAGTGAATCAACATAATATTTGGAGTCGATTTTGTAGAGTGAAATTTTTTTATTTAACCCTTAGTTTTCGAGAAAATTGAGTACGAAGTTGATTTTTTTTTCGATTTTTTTTTGCAAATTGTTATCAAATATTTAGTCAAATTAATACTCTCCATAAAGAAAACAATTTAAAAAACGTGTTTTAATAAGAATTTGAACAATTTTACTAAATCTGCCAAACTTTTGTGATAAGAAAAAAATGGTTTTTTTTTTGCTCAGATTAAAAAGTCATATCACAAAATCGTCTCTAAATACGATGTAGATTCCCCAATTTTCGGGCTGTACATCGAGTTTTGTTACACCCTGTTAAATCCCTTAGACATTCTATAAAAAGTATTGTAGGGTATTGGGAATAATTAAATTATATCAGTAATATTTATGTACCTACTTAGATATGACCATCAAATAATATTTTTTTATTTTTTAATCTTCAATAACAAAGGAAAAATATTACACAAAATCAAATCACCTTTGATTTCCGTTTTCTCTCCGGGAATCGAACCCGGAACCTTCGTATCGCGAATTCAGCGTCTTAGCCATTACGCTACGGAAACAGACCTTATTGTAAAGATATATTAACAATCTACATTTGTTACAAATTATATTTGGGCCATTGATGAAATTGGCAAGTTTTCATGGAAATGTAAAAAAAGAAAATACGATTTATTTTTAGCATCGTTTTTTGGGACAGAATCAACCATTTTATTTATACAATACAGCATGTTATTGTGTAGCAATAAAACAATAACTTTATTCAGTTTGTTGAATAAGAATAGTTTATTTTAAATCAAAATAAAATTAAATAATGAAAGGTCACTTAGGCCAGTAGTAAAACGACCTGAGTTCGGAATAGTTTTTACCCATTGAATTTGGATTATTCCATTCTAACACCATATCCTAAAATAAGATATTTAACTGTTTTATGTATTCAAATATTATTTTTTTACATCCCCGACCCACAGTCGCACCTTACTTATGATACAGACGTATAAGCTACGAGTTTAATTTTCATTTATCAAAAAATTAAAAGTCATTTCATTTCATATCCTTATCACCTATAAAGCGGGTATATTATGTTCTTCTCCTTTGAAAATATAACTCTAGTCTAGGAACCCTGAATTTCAAATGTCTGGTCACTATAGCTTCATGTAATTTACGATAACATTGCGGATATGCACCATTAGTCACGGATAAGAAAATAAATAGAAAGAAAGGAAGCAAACATTCTGTTTTCTTTAATCTCTCATTTTAAAATAAAGTCAGAAGACTGTTTACACTTTTAAGCGCAGTAAATTCACTTATTTATAAGCCATTTTGATTTCATGAATACCCTAAATAATATTTCTTGTGAATATCACACATTGAAATACTGTAATTGGTGTTTAATTAATTTTGCCTACGTACTACTTTTGCTACTCAACGAATCACTATTTATTTAATTATTTGATACCATTACCCTAATCAAATAAACTTAACCAACATGCTTCATCTACATCTACGCCAAATGGGATCTTATGTAATGATTACACGTGCGATTGGGTAAGATTTTAGTAAACATCTTTACATTCCCTATACTGTATCTGAAGTGCCTTTCCTGAAGGTTCTATGTTTCCTCCTATACAGTAAGCTCCACCGCTACCGTTGAAACACTTTGAAAACATGTTATCATACTCTGAATCTCCATTTAAGCTTTTAATTAGATTTTGAACGAATTTCGTGAAACAAAACATTTTAATCCCTAAAAATCCTCGAGCGAAGAGGGCGCGATAAAAGATCGGTTAGGGGTAATATCGATTACCCCACGTGTTATTTTATCGTTTTGAAATTTATTATTTACATCTTTTATCTAATATAATGTAATGTAATGTGGATACCAGAGGCGCCTGTTAGAAAATAAGTTACAAAAATCAATATTGTATATTATTAAATTGAATGTATACCTACGTTAATCATCATTCAAGGTTAAAAAAACCCAGACTTACACCATCCAATAGTAAATTGTGCTTCTATTAACTATCTCAACTGGCCAGAAAATATAATAAGAGAGGGAACAACGTCACAACCAACAAAGCTCGAGAAAAATATATTTTGTATGTTTTGGGAAATTCACCGAGAATCGAGCCCAAAACTTCCGGTTCGTGAGTCTAGCGTCTAAGCGATTATGGAGGCCTCAGTTAGCAATAATTAATTTTAGTGAGCATATTCGTAAAAAATCAAAATGCAAATGATCTGAATGTAAATGGAACCGAATAGTATGACTGATCTGATAATAAAATGATTGAGAATCGCTGCACTTATCACTTATCGATGCAGTGCCCTATGCACCATTCGGTGGGGATAAGGGAAAGCAATAGTAGTAGTAATAAATTTATCTCCTTTGCAAACCACACATTTTGACTGTTTTTTAAAAATTCCATGTAAAATGTTGCTTCTACACGTCAATAATAATTATTGTAATAATCGAACGCGTAGATAAGAAGATAATATATAAATGGTTCTCAGCGTTCTGGACGTCCACTGTTGACAATCAATCGGCATGTGGCAGTTTGCGTCAGAGCTGTGAACCTCACTTGGGAGGATACGCGGAAGCTGGCGGCCGATGTGTTGTCTTGGATGCAGTTTGTGGAATCCATATCCACATAATCCACTTAGGGGAGCGGATACGGTATTGTGATGATGATAAATGTGGAGACGGCAGAGAAACGTGCCGGGATAGAGTGTGTTGCGTTCTATCCTCACGAAGGGGTAGGTTTTAGGGAAAGTTGATTTGTTAGTAATAGGGGGGTAACATTATTATTAAATATATTTCTATACGAATACCTACTTACCCTATATAAATAGGTACATTTACTTATTTTGTAAATCCATTTTGACTTATCAAAAATATATGATTTTATTTTTTAAACAAAAAAAACATTATTTGAAACTCTACTCTTCAGGAAGAGTAACATTCAGTAATGTTTAATCTAGATGTTTTTTGTATATACATCTTTAATAAAGTACCTTGTTAATTTGTCACGCTTTTCTTATTAAGTTAATTAAAATAGTTAAAGATGAAATTTAAATCACTAGCTACTTTAAATCTCAGCTTTCATTTTATTGTTATACAAACTTAGACAGAGGGATTTGTCGTTATTTATGTGAATATTATAAACTTATTTATTAATTTGGGTTTTAAATAAAATAAGGCATGTTTATTTATTTTTGATTATTTGAGCACCTACCTATTTATTAAAAAAACAATTGTGTCAACATGTATTGTGCATAAAACTCTAAACTCATCACATATAAATTGTACTAAAAATTTAAACCCGAAATGGTTGTTAGATCTCAATACATTTTTCATGTGCATAATATAAGATCAATGTTCTGTGCTATTAGGTCCAGAAAAATGAAATGCTTATGATGATGAAAATTATGTTAACGTTAATAAATCAATTATATGCAACTGACGACCTAAGATCCAGTCCATAACAGTGATCTTAAACCCCTAAATCCAATTATTTAAACATCCCTTTTATTTGTTATAAAACAGATTCCCCCTTGGGTATTCCATAGTTTGTTTTTCATAGGCAATCCTTCGAAGATTCCAGTCAAAATTATTGTATTTCTTTGTTGTTTAAATTGTATTTATTCAAGCCTCTGAAATTTCAGGTTAAGCAAATTTGTATTTTCAGAAGCGTTCTATTTTCAGGATGGATTGGTCAGCACGGTAGATCAAATAATTATGCAAAGGGCTTTTGAAACGTTGTTCAGAATCTGGAGTGTCAGAGGATATAACAATAGCCATCGTATTGGGAGAAGTGTATTCCCAAGGCCTGTTGACACCGAGCCTCCGAATGAATAAGTATCGGTAGATTAGAATCTGAAGGGGATCGGGTACCCTTCGTACTAATGAGATTTTTCGCTCTGAGGGCGCCCTGACAATCCCCTAAACAAATTTTAAACAGATTGAAGAGATCAGCTCTTTTTATAAAGTTGATCGATTATACGAAGGACTGTAAAGACGGTAAAATATATAAATCGTTTTAATTATTAAATGTTATTACCGTACATAAATATATTTGTGTATATTAAAAATAGTGTACGTGGGTAAAAAATACTTTTTTTAATTTTGTCATTTTTTATTTATATTTATTTATTTAAATTATCCATACGTACACATACAAGTTTACATAAAATAATTCTTATGTTAAAATCAAAAAAATTTTTTTTTTTGGTTCTACGTGATTTTATTATCAAGTTAGTGACAATTGTTTCGCCTTGTAAGGGAATTATGTTATTTCTTTTTGACCTACTAGTAAAATAATATTAGTATGCAGAGTAGCGTCCTATAAATGTACCCATTATGTGTACTTGTAGAATACAATCCAAAGTATAGCTAAGTTCACAAACAACGTGCTGAAAACCAGGATTTTGATATGAAAAGTTTAGGTTACGTGGGATGAAGGGACTGTATTCCTGTAACAAATTGAAATTTTGTCACCGACTAAAACGATGGTCATTTTGGTAGCTTTTTGGTAGGAGAATTGTATTTTTTATTATTGAAACTGGCTGCATTGATTAAAAATCCATACATTACTTCATATTTTACCAAATCATCAATTATTAACATCGTTATTTTAGTCCATATATTTCACAAATTAAATCAGTCTAAGGCATATTCTAAAGTCAGATTCGCGTCCTGTGTTTTATTTGTTTTTTATAGTGTTGTCATTTAAAAAACTGCTGATTAAAAAATTACAGCGTAATCCTATTCATTTATTTTATTTTTTGTTGATTTATTATGAAAACGTACTACATTTTTTACTATTTCTAGAATTGCGAGCTTTAATTTTTTTTTTCATTAAAGTCATTAGTTTTGTACAACATATATATGAGGCTATTAGAAGTAAAGGCAATAGATATCTTAAAAAACATGATTATTTTTTAGGCGTAATTTCAATTCCAACAACTCAAGCATAGGACTCTCGAACGTATGGCTCAAACTGACTTCTATTACATTTTGAATACGACTTTTTACGTTATAGGCTGCCATAAAATATTCTCAGATCAGAACGTTACCGTAAAGGTTATAATAACGCACTTTCCGAATTGTCGTTGGGAACATTACTCTTACTTATGAACGACGGAAATATATAATATTATCTTTCTTCTTTTGCTAATATCGGTTTCCCTTAAAAATAATTTCATTTGAGAGATGACAATCTGTTTTTCTGTTGTTTATCATTTATAAAATATTTAAATCATTTGATTGAGAGCGCTGTGATTTGGTGATTATAGTTATGGACTACGCAAGGTGTGAATCTTACACAACTCATTTACCAATTTTATTTCATTACAAAAACCTAAATAAATAAAATAAAAAAAATTTGTACAATCCATTAATTTAAAAACATAAGACTTTTCAAATTCATTTTCATTACAACTACTGTATTTTTTTTAATGTTTACGTAGGAATCCATAAGCAATTTAAGGTAAAATCGTTAAAAAAACTTAATGTTTTTTGACAACCATTAAAGTTTTATTTTGTTTCGTGGAAAATTATCTGGTACATCATGAATATGTCGAAAATGCGAAAACTTCAGTTTTACGTTACAGGGTAAAACGTTTTATAATTCCTTTTTTTACAACGTTCCGTACACCGAAAAGAAAATAAAATAACATTATCTCATTTTACCCTCCAATGGGATCCGTGATGGTGTTACATAGACTAAAGAGGTACTTTTTGGGTAAAAGCATCGGGTGAAGTGGCCGTAGTACGTAGATAGCGGGTTACTAGTTACTACCACAGGTGTATGAGGGTACTACGGTCCGCTAAAATATGCAAGTCTCTCGCTGACCATGTGAACGTGAGCTTTGGGCTGGAGGTCTCACCCCGCGGAGCTTTGTTTGAAGTAATTGGCGAAAAAATTGCTCCAGCTGAAAGCGTGTGCTCAGATTACTAATGGATTGTACTTCATTAAAAAGAGTGCTTGTAATAAGAAAAACCTCCATACTTAGGAGTATAATTTAACGAAAATAAAACGCTCCCGAAATACAGCAGGGAATAAATTCATCCAATCAGATAAACCAGGCGGAAAGTGCAATTAGCGAAACAAGAGAAAATAATTAACATTTGTTTTTCGTATTGAATGTGAAGTTATAACAGTCATTGGCGCGTTTTGCGGTGGTATTCAATTGTAAATAAAATTACCAGTGTGCAATGATAAATTATCCGTGTAAATGTATTTGGCTGTAAACAATAGACAGGGATCTATATTCCGCCAATATAATACGCGGTCATTGTGTTTGCTCGCCATATATAAATGGCACATTAATTGCCCCTAAGCCGGGTGAGTTGGACGCCAGCCTAATATCCCATTCTAGGGAAGGTTAGCCACGACTAGAAACCACCCACCCATGCCCGTGTATAGGATAACGATAAATCCTTGTTTCATGAAGCTGATATCCCACGAGATTATTAGACTTTTGTTCGCTCCCCGAGTAATGTCTAAGAGAAATTATGGAATAACTCGCTCCACAAAGAAAAACACTAAATATTGAGAAAGAAACGAAATTCAACAAAAAAATATTAAATCCGTATTCCACACTCGGTGAATAAAATCTTTAACCTTCTCTTGACCGTTAAATAAGCTTTACTCTGCATACCTTACGTCTTTTACGATATCAATGACGTTACGTATATTATTTTGTGTACAAAGTTTCATTCTTTACCTTTTATATAATAATATATACGTACTTATGTGCGTACTTAATAATGTGTGTTTACCTTAATAAAAATACATTGAAATGTGCTTATAGCGAAAGCCCTGTTTAAGTTTCTCACAATCATTTCAATACAACTAAGTTTGTCAACATAAAATAATTACAGCAAAATGCTTAAATTTTGATCAGGCGTTTTGAAAACAAAAGTCTTAGTAAAATAATCCAGAATCATTAAAAAAATATTAACAGTAAATTGTTGCTAAGAATAAACATAGAGTTTTCTGGTGGTGAGCATTGAGCTGGCCTATTATTCTTTTTATTTGGGTGTGTAATGTAAATGTTCCAAATAAACAAGGCACAATGTAATTTTTAACAATGCTGTTTTGTCTTTCTAAGCGCCAAGTTGACAGGTATCCGTCCTTGTACTTGTGCTAAAGTCATTGCTAAACGTATTTCAGAATTTACGTATGTATACAAAAGGCATAAGCGCCACGGATTCCTATGCTACAAGCGTACGGACGCTTTTTAATTTTGCGAAACAATATCGTTTAAATTGTGTTCTAAGCGTACTGTATTCCTAGGCAGTTATGCTTTGTCAAGTGAGGTACCAAGATCTTTTTGTTAGCAAATGTAATAAATGTTAGGCCTTACACGGTTCGCCGGCTTATATCATAATTTTTATTTATTTATTTGATGTGTCATGTAAATTTAAGGTTTTAAAAGCTATTTCGTGTGGAAAATTAAAGTCAAAATTAATTTTAAATCTAACATTATGATTGACATTTAGAATAATCAACAATCGCTGTCAATTTTAATGTTGACAAAACTGATCAGCCAACAAATGAAAATCATTAAAAACTAATATTTAATGAAAGTTCTATGTACCTTTATTTTAGGTACCTATTTATTCACTTTTTTATTGTTTGTATCATGATTTTAGATGCTCTTTTGGTTGTGTTTATGGCTTGGATTTTCAATGCCTTTGTAGGATGTTACCATAATTCAGGATTTGTTAATAATAAGTAGTTCTATAAATATGCAGATAATTGGCCCTACTAATGCCCTACTAGCCTTTGATCAAGTTAGGTACCTAAAATATTTTTGCATATTTGTAATTTTTAGATTTCTAAAAATATTATACCACTAACAAAAGCATACTGCCCCTTTTTGCCTTCCCCTTATTATATATATGCATTTTTAATACCCCCATTTTTCAACGCCCACATTTATCGTTGTATTTATAAAGTTGTCTAATACCCAAATTTTTACATTCTTAAAAAAAAAATTTTTTTTACTATTTTAACCTACTTTGAGGGGTGAGCTATCTTTGTATAAAGGATTAATAAGTTTAGTAAACTCCAAGGTAGTTGGTGCTTTAGTGTTGTGCGTAAACCCGGATTCACGGTGGATTGAGTTGTACACGAAACTTTTGTACGCGTTAAGTTAGAATCATAACGAGGGTATGTTTAGTGTTGCGATGCGCCTACCTGATCGAATGAAATGATTATTTATTTGTCACCGGTTATAATATACCGGCTTCCAATAAATAACAAACTTTGAAAAAAAAAATTTTTCAATGATCATTTAGATTTAGACGTTAAAATTAATTTTATCCGGTTTAATCCCAACTCATTTAATAATTTATATTTGCAACATTTTCAACCTCAACCAAAAATTAAAAATTTCAGATTGTCACAATTAATTTTTGACTATAGTTTTTGTATAAATATTCACGGAGCTCTTTTTTTATGTATTATTTTTTATTATTTATGCCGATGCTGTAGATTCCCATCACTAGTGTTGTGCTATGTGGCTACATTCTGCTGAGCTAGCACGTCCCTCATATTCCTCTGCACAGTTTATGGATACGTCACCGGAATTGTAATTGGAATTGTTTTAAAATAACGCGTAATAGTCGTGCGGTGAGTAACGGACGTTATTACTTACTCTGTTCTGTGATTCTTCAGTCTTTCAGGGCCCTCGGTATAATTTCCTGTTTAGCGCGTGTACTAGGGCTGTAAAACGCCTCGGAGATTCACGTCTACGTTACTACAGACCCTTAAAATATACTTTGCACGGAAGAACGAATATAACGGAATACATTCCACATTCACGTACAAAGTTCTCCGTGAACATTTCACACCAAGATGGTAAATAATATAATATTGCTTATAAATACGGGAAGACGGGGCTGTATGGTGCAAGGGTAGGTTGCTACTTGCAACAATTTATATAAATATTTAGTTGATATAATTTACATATATGTTTTATTTCTTTTTGCGGTTGATAACAATTCGACGCATATTGTAAAATTTACATAAATCTTAATGTTGAAAACGTTGAATGTGCCCAGTCTTCCCCAGGGCAATTTTTATTTTGATTATATTCAGAATGTTTTTAGAATAAATGTTTTAGACTCAACCCGTTAGATAATAAACAATGGTTGAAGCGACTGCAAAACGGGGGCGACAAAAACAAAAGTTTTGCGTATGAAGCGTAGTTATGAAGTAAGCGTCAGAGAGAAGCGAATTTCGTATTGCATATTCGTATCCCCCGCTTAACAGCTGCTGGCGCTTCCACATGCCGCTTTCGTCATCGCTTGGTGATGTACAATAATATTTAAAAAATCATAATTAACTTACTTCAGATGGCCATATAGGTCATGAAGACCTTAAGCTTCCTTGACGATGACATTCTACTTTTTTTATCTTCAGTTTTCCGCTCCCGACAATTTCTTTCGCCCAGCTTATCCAGATCAGCCAACAAATTGTCTTATTTGTCACATTTCGTAATTTGCCCACAAAAAATACTAAAATTTCAGGTAGGTAGAAGCTTTATTTTGAAATGAAATCTAATAGCGCTAAGAGTATAAATAAATTTTCTGAGAACTCTTCAAAAAAATTCATGAATCCTGGACCAGCGCAATTTTTGTCTGTTTGATATCATAACTGTTTTTTCATCGATTTACTAAGGCCATTTTCAGTAAAAAGACATATTTTACTAACATTTCTAGAAGCAACGTAGAATAGCGAAAACAGATAATTGCAAAAATTAGAAGTATTTAATTGAATTTGTACACTTGGCTAAGTTATTTATGTGTCGTAGCTAATGAAAGAAGTTCCCGGACAAATGTCACGAACCAACGAATGGTATTTGAAGAATTTTACTCAGTTCGGAAACGGGGAGGTTACCTAATGTGTAGCCCTACCTAGGGGTGGGAGGAGGAGGGGGATGAAAGGAGTATCCGGCTCTGCGAGGATCAGGCTATACCTAGACTACGGGCACTTAGTCAATACGCTTACTGCAGAATTAAACCTTAAGGTACTGACAATTCAACCGTTTAGAGTGAATCCGTGAAGAGTGAGAATTTGAAAAGAGAAAAAAAAAATTACATTATTGATCTGATAATGCAGCGATGATTAAAAATGCTAAATATTTAACATTACATAGCACCTGACTGGAAATCAAAAGGTCCCAGATTCGAAGTCCCTGGAGCGAACGATTTGATTAATCCGAATTGTAATTATGATTTTTGTATCTACATCTTGATTTTTTTAATAAATATTTATTTAAATCACTCCTAAACGCACTGACGGTTGATCCATCGGCTTGCAGACGGCTTACAGTGTGAATACAAACCAAATTATCTATTTTTTCCAATTTATCAAGAAAAGTGTTTTGTTCAATGTTAAGATTAACCAGGTTAAGAAAACGAAGATTTGCACTACCTCCGAAGGCAAAGAGTGGTGCAAGTTTTTTGCATATACATATTACCACTTTAATCAGGCTGCTAATTCATTAATTTGGAATGAAATATTCAATTTTAATACGTTTTCAAAATTAGTAGACGAGTTTTAAAAACTTTTTGAGAATCCAACACTCCAATTTGACTGTGTGTGGCCACCTTTACGGATCCATTTACAAGAAGTGTTCAGATAAAAATAGAAACTCTCGCTGAAGGGAAATGATTATTTGAGCTTGTGTGCGTTTACTGCAGGCTGGGGAAAGATAAAAATCAGAGGAACATATTTTTCATCTAACGTCATCAGTTTGCGTGGCGAATAGGGGCATCTTAGATGTTCAAGCATTCCATCTTGCTGACTACAGATATTAGGGTTGAATCTTGAATCTGTTATTTACCGTAACACGTTTGTGATTTTCTTCTTCTTCTTACATAGCTAATTTTTATCATTTTACATGGCTATTTTTTTTCTTGAACGCTTAAAAGTAAAAACTTAACAAGTGTGTAATATTTATATTGCTACAATTATAATATAACGTGTTTTTAGACCTCTCGATTTCAGCAATTTTACCATTTTTCTATAAAAAATAAATGTTTGACATTGCTAAGCTCCTCATAAAACACGCCTAGTACCTATGTACATGTACAATGTACATGTACATACTTAAATCACACATAATACAACTTATAGGAAATTCGTTAACATATACAAGTAAATTTGAGATAAACTAAAATATATGGAATTATAACTACTTAATCGAAAACCTAACAAATATTGTGTACCATAAAAGTACACAGTTCTGTTACAGTTTATATCTATCTTAGAAGCTTTTTTTATTTACAGGAGCCTCAAATACCCTTTCAGCAAACTCCTTGATAGTACAAATATGTGCGTATTTGGGTCCATCTGGGGGTGTTTTGTGCTCGTGACGTTTCCGCAGATCCGTCCACCGGTCCATTTTTCATCCCCGCCCTTTCTTAGACCCGCCCTCTCCTTCCCACCCCCAGACCGAGCCTGTCCCGAACATCGGAATTTCATACGGAGGCTGTAATAAAATAAGACCGTAAACTGGCCGGCATCGGAACATTTACTGTTATTGCAAAACATTATCGGTGGAAGGAGAGAACTCCGCTCATTTTGTTTATCAAATGTAATCAAAAGTTTGTTTTGCCTAAAAAGGCTCAGAACTCTCGGAAAAACAGAAAACTTTGGCTTTCTGCCTTTTTAATGCTCACTGTCAGTCAGCTTGATATAAATAAAACCTATTGATTTTACGATTTCTGTTTTTTTTAGAGAAACTAAGATTATTTATAAGAGGCTCCTACATAATTTCAGTAGTAAATATATTTTTAGAAAGCAACATTTCATGAACCTAAGTCAAATATTTCGTGTATTTGAATAAATTTAGAAGCTTATATTGTAAGTAACGTTCAAATAACTTCAGGGCCGCGGAGGTAGCTGCTAAATACTTTACATTCAGAGTCACCAATTTGAGTAGCGTTTATGAATATATTTAAAGTAACAAAATAGATATATTACGAAAAAAACCTAACCTAACCTAACCTAACCTAACCTAACCTAACCTAACCTAACCTAACCTAAGTCAAATATTTCGTGTATTTGAATAAATTTAGAAGCTTATATTGTAAGTAACGTTCAAATAACTTCAGGGCCGCGGAGGTAGCTGCTAAATACTTTACATTCAGAGTCACCAATTTGAGTAGCGTTTATGAATAATATTTAAAGTAACAAAATAGATATATTACGAAAAAAACCTAACCTAACCTAACCTAACCTAACCTAACCTAACCTAACCTAACCTAAGTCAAATATTTCGTGTATTTGAATAAATTTAGAAGCTTATATTGTAAGTAACGTTCAAATAACTTCAGGGCCGCGGAGGTAGCTGCTAAATACTTTACATTCAGAGTCACCAATTTGAGTAGCGTTGATGAATAATATTTTAAGTAACAAAATAGATATATTACGAAAAAAACCTTTAAGTTAGTGGTTACGTTGGAGGTTTTTTGTACTGAAAAAATAAAACTAATCCATGGGCTTCATTTCTGGATTAACTTGATTAAAAATAATGACAACTGTCAATTTTTTATATGAAACGTGGGACCAGGTGTCCGTAATTATGAATGATTTGCGAATAAGCTGCATATCATAAAACTTGCCATATGTAATACAGAGTACAATATACAAACATATTATATACCTAGCGACACTTAAAGTTGCGTTTACATGTAGAATATATTTTATCGTATATACGGAGTCAAACCCATATCGGTATTTGTGATTTTTTATATAAAAATGACGCTTTAGATATTATCCAAAAAATTCACATTGAAATTACTTTTCAATTTTTATAGGTTTTTTTTTAAATAAAAATTATCATTTAGGCTGCTTTCAAATAATTGGAAAACGCAGTGCCAGAAAACAGGAAACAAGCTGTGCTGGAGTGGGATTTAAACTTAAAGTTTCTAATCCACAGTTTTCGAATATACCACTAGACCACGACCGGTTTAAATGATATCTTCGGCCGCCAACAATTTATAAAGTAAATTCAAAACCATGTATTACTCTTAAGTGTGTCTTAAACATAATGTGATGAGTTTATATTAAGAGTACTTAATATATTATACATTTTACGTGTATGTTTTACACACACAATAAAGTTAGATTGCCCCAAAAAATGCTTAACTAAATTCTCAACAGATGTCACTATAGGGAAAGAATATTTAAAATATTTAAAATCTGTCGACAACACAACTCGCAGGTGGATTCTTCTGTAACAAACTCAACATATATACAAGTTTCAAAAATTTGTCATACATGGTTGTCAGATGATGGGCGGAATGGGGAATGTTGTAATACATAAAGTGGCCACACAACCCAGCCAATGACAGGTCATAAGCCCTGTAAACGCCTAGATAACCCACATTCGTTTCCAGAGTTTCTCTGTCTCTGTTGAGATATCAATAATATCTGATATCAGCCCAGCATGGGTATAATCCAGTAATTTGTCTACAAGTATTTGTATTCATTCAAAATGTTGTTGTTGAAAAGAATACTGTTGGAAATTGTTTTTTTAATTTTTTTTTTACTTTCTGCTTAAGTACTCGTATGTCAAATAGAAAGAGGGAACAGGGGATGTGGTTTTACAATTAAAAAATTCTAATTTTTAGAAAAATCACAACTAAACCAATAAATATAATTAAATACTCAAAAATTAATATCCACGACTTTTCGGTTAGGTGGTGGTTGTCAATCAGAAATTATTACGAGATTAAGGTCTGACAGTCGTGTGCGCGGGAAATGCGCCACGATCGGTACAGCAGTACCCTCTCGCGGCGGTCGGCCGAAACAAAACACAAAAACCAACACATTTCCGAATGTCCGGATCGGCAGAGGACATTGATAAATGGATTTAATAATGGGCGCGCTTGTACTTGTGTGCGTAAAGTGGCTTATTACAAAAGTATTTGTAGGTTCCGTAATTATTATTGTCCTCCGATGCTTTTGAGGCGCAAATAATTAATTACTCCACCAAATTTTTAAATCGCAATGCTTCGTGACTGATAAATGATTAATCGCATTTAATTGAAGTTTTAAAACAGAGATTTGTTAAATCATTTGCCATTTCAACCTAGATATTAGTATTAACAGAGCGTAATACAAACGATTATTGTTAGTTGGATCCATTATAAAACCTTGTTTGATTTATTATATTAATTAATTTTCATACAAATAAAAAAGTGGTAAAATATTGTTTTTGTTTTACAAACTAAAATTTTCATAATAAAACCTTTATTATATCCTCTGAAAAAAAAATTTACCTTAATAAAAATAACTATTTGCTTCCGTCTGGAAGTTTATGTTTTAATTTTTCTTATGAATTATATCTACATAAATATTAGGTACATACTACTAAATATGGTACTCAAGTTTGTTATGTGAATACATGAAGTAAAAAAAGGAGTACTACAACCTGACTACTACAAAACTGGTGAATCTACATCATATTTGGGGTCGAATATGTAACGTGACTTTTGAATATGAGCTTGAAAAAAAAAAATTTTTTCTTCTCATAAAAGATTACATTAGCCTACCGCAGATTAAGTAAAATTGTAGAAATTCATATTAAAATGTTTATTTTGATTGTCTTGTGTATGGATAGTATGAATTTGACTAAACATTTGATAACAATTCGAAAAAAAATATTTTAAAAAAAATCTACTCCGTACTCAATTTTCTCGAAAACTATGGGTCAAATAAAAAAAAAACTAAATTCTACAAAATTGACTCCAAATATTATGTAGATTCACTGGTTTCCCGCTTGTACATCGAGTTTTGTTACACCATGTATAGACGTATCACATCTGGGCTGGCATTTGTAAATGATCAATCATTTTAAGAGTATTTTAGATTGCTAAGCACGCGATATCGCTAATTAAATTAGACTGCTATATAATTACTGGAATAATTAAAACGAGCCTTTCCATCAAAATAAATGATCTGACACAATTTCATTAGCAGAAAATTACCCCTCGACTGAAAACCTACTTAAGTATTAGAAATTAATTTAATTAGTTGAGAAAAAATACCGATTGAGAAATTCCCCCTAAAGATGGAGGAGCTTTCTAGAAGTGTGGTAGACAGTAACGCAGACGGTTTAAAGCTGAACTACGTGATCGGATGAAAATTCCTAAAACCCAATCAAGCTGTCGATTACGACGGAGTGTTTACTTTTCCTAGTACTCAGTTAAACTCACGTACATGGGGGTTTCCCAGATGATACTTGCTTTGTTGTACGTTTTCTACCCTTTCTAACCGTTACATTTAATCTCCCCGTAACAACTCCCTCTTCTTGCAGTTACAAACTTTCGGGAAGATTCTTGTAATACAAGAATAAATAAATCTACCGATGGACTAAGTGTAATTTTTGAGATGATGATTTTGTAAGGAGGCTCTTACTAAAAGTAATGTATTACGGTCACTTGATCTCGTTTCGCTTCCTTCCCTGTTTCTCTGAATCCTTTTTAAAGCGGATTTACCTACTGTAAACATTCTTTATTTCCTAAAGATAAATGTCCGTTTAAAGATTTGTTATAAAAGACGTTATCATTTTCGCAGTCGTGAGTCAATTTATCAATTGATACGAGAAATTGGTTTCTTACCTTTTGTTATATTCTTTGAACCTCAGACAAACCCGAATAAAACCCCTGTCACCTTCAAAGTAGAACCCAGACGTTTCGGCAATAATATAGGGAAATTTTAGATGGTCTTGGTTTGGCCAACCCTTCCAGCATTTCGTATGTTTTATTTCAGAAATTCAATAAGAACTTTCATAAGGAATAAAGGCACGAGGTTGGGTACTTTGGGCAGAATAAGTAGTAATTCAATTTAAAGACTTCATTCGTGATAGTTTGTTTTTATTAGAGAGAATAAGTTATGAGTTCGTTTTGTACAAGAACTGTTCCCTTTGTGTCGCCTGGTTCAATTATTCATTAAACTTAAGTGAACGTTCACAAAAACCATCTAATTATTTTTACGAAACATAAGGTCAATTTGGAAATATTATTTTAAAAATACCTTTAAAAATAAACAGAAAAGGGTAAGACACTTACGCCTCTTGAGAATCTTTTGGATACCCACATTTATTTTAATATAATTTAATTTGTCAATCTTCGAAATTTGTTTTTCATTTTTATTAGATTTATTTTGAATGAGTCACTTTGTATGGCATATGTATACCTAGTTCAATTAGTTTTGATAAAAAACCAGGTTTTATGTTTTTTTTCTGTTTTTGCAGGTGACTGGAATCGTTGGCAGAGCAGATGTCCTTGCGTGTATATTTTTTCTCATATCACTTCTCGTGTACCATGGGTAAGTAAACACATTATTATTATTATTCCACTCCCGAAAAATGTTCCTAGTGGTACACTTCGGAAAAAATATAAGAGGTATTCCGAATCATTTTTGTTTTCTCTCAATTTTGGACCTGTGCCATTATTTACGATATTCTACTTCGGGAGTATTTAGGGAGAGAAATAGATACAGAAGGTGTAAATGTATATTTTTATTTTATTTTATTTTATTTATTAGGGAACTCAACAGCAATACATAGAATAAGGTATACAGAGTAAATTAAACATTATGAAAGCCAATAACAGAGATCCACAAAAACACATTAAAGAAAATACAAAGGAGGAAATACAACTATAAAAATTAAAATACATTATATTAAAAGAGAGAGAGGGTGGGTGGGTGTGTGTGAGTGAGTGTAAGGCTGGGAGAAAGGGTGATAGAGTGGGTGCATGTGTGTGTGAATTCTATGAGAATAAATACTATCGCTGATTTTAAACATGAGAGGAAAATAATTCTTTTATGACTCTTTTTTTAAATATAAATTTGCTACAGTCAAACAAATCAATATTGCTGAACTTTGTATTATAATTACGAGTTATACGAATCAATGGAGAATTACGCGCATAGTTACTACGAACTACTGGCAAATGGAATAGAGATTGAGACGTGTGACGAGTACGGTAGCCAGGTACTTTCAGGGCCAGCTCAGATACCAGAGCTGGACTGTCAAGACGTCCGCTTAGCAAGTCATGCAGGATTCCCATGTCCAACGACAGACGACGATCTTCAAGGCTAAGCAGGTGATGTATGTCACAAGAATTTTTATAATTAAGATCTGTGAACCTACACCTCCAATTGAGATGTCGTAAGAATGTCCATTGAATTTTCTCTAATCTATCCTTGTAAGTGATATATTGTGGAGACCAAATACAAGAAGCATATTATTTAATGATAAATTATACGCAAATCAACCTTCATTCATTCTTTTCAAACACATTTTTATGTACCTATATTTATCTGTCAACATAGCAGTAAATTAAAATCAAAATGTTCGTGTTTTAATATGAAACTATACGTTTTCAAAGCTTAAGAGCGACTCCGCCACGTGACTCGCGGCCACTTCCCATACAAAAGTATTCTCCCTTTATTTAACTCCTTTAACAAATAAAATATTTAAGAAAATAAGACAAATAAACACGCATCTGGTCGATATCTAAAATGTGTGAAAAAATTATTGCTGGAATGTTAAATTTCAGGGAGAAAATCGAGGAATACGTTTGAATGGGAAAAATTAAAATGACCAATCGCGTTTACCACTACACCATGAGCTGTTAGGTTCAGAAATTTTACGAAAAAACCGATATCCTTATCTTTTCAATTTAATTTCATAAGTTATCATCTTTTAACTTTTTCTGTGGTACAAAGGCACCCAATCTTTGAATTTTCATATTAGATACTTGGAAGAAATTTTAAATTAATAAAAGAGAAGAAAGGAAGCAAGTAACAACCACGCATATTATATTAAGTTTTCCTATTAAACTTTTATCGACGTTACAGATCTTAATAAAAAAGACATATCTTACTAAAATTACAGTTGATTTCAAATGTATCTACACAACTTAAAAAAATTATGCGTAAATGAGCAGTTTTTTAAATTTATTTACATTATATGTGACGGTTTATTTCTTTAAATAATATGCTACATAAAATAGAGGCAAAAATCTGCATAAGTACTTAACATATCGATGTCAGTGGAGATTAACAGCTTATTTATTTTATCGACACAATTTTAGCCCAACTAAATTTTAATCTTGTTGCTCGTCTCTCAATTCAGAAATGAAAGCAAACCCTTTCCAAAATATATGTTTTTAAATCTACATATAAAATTAAAGTACTACCACGTCGGTCGTAAGCAATTTTTTTTATTGCTAAAAATATTCAAGAAATAGTCTATTATCTATACTTATGTAGTCATATTTACTATGTATCTCCTGCCAAATCAATTGATGACCAATTTTTTGGTTCAGTATTTGAGTATGCGGTCCATTATTAAAAAATAATAGAATATATTGAACCTAAATATTTCCATGACTTTTTTTATTTATCAAGCTCTAAAACATTGCACATTTACATATAATATACCTAAATGAGTTTATAGGCCTAAAAACACATTAATAATATCACTTTTTATCCCAACGGACGTAAAAGTATTTAAAGTTTTATGACGAAGAAAATGTGATAAGAATTTTACAGTGCTGTAAAAACTTTAGAATAGAGTCTTTTCTAGAAAGAAAAAGACTATTTTTATACCTGATAAGATTTATAATTGAGTTTTTCGCCTGGTCACCAGCCAAATTTTTGTTGTAACATTTTATTTTATGTTGTATTGCAAAAAAAAAAACCTATTTATGGTTTTAAAAAAAAGTGACGCGTATTTACGAGTTAACATAAAATTGATTTTTAAAATAACAAAGCAACCTCCGTAGAGCAATGGCTAAGACGCTGGACTCACGATACGGAGATTCCGGGTTTGATTCCTGGTGAGGACAAAAATCGAAAATTATTTTTCTCAAGCCTGGGCGTTTGTGATGTTATTCCCCTCTGTTATTGGACCTACTGGCCTGTTAAGGTGGTTAAATAAATATTATAAAATAAAATCTGGCAGTAATTGTATTTTTTTCTACTACTAATTAACTACTTTTATTTTTGGATAACTGTATATTTTATAAGGATTTAAATATTGTTTCATTTTTTATTGTTTTTTTATTTATTGTAATTTTGACGGTTTTTATGATACTAACTCTGCATAAAACGTTATGCAATTTACCGGTTAAATTTTTTGAAATATTGCGTTTTTAAATCTAGAGCAAAATGACAAACTGCATACTTATTCTGGAGAGTTTGTTCAAAACAACCGTATGAGAAGATGTCATTGTATAATATCCACATTAATCAAACGTCGTTCTTTTACAATGCATGTAATGTTGCGGCATTCTGTAAAAAGTGTGAAAACTGCACTTGGCTTTGTATTCTAAACAAAAGATATTTGTTTAAATTTTCTTTCAGTGCCCTTCGTTTCACTTTTTCTCTGAAAAGTTTTCATAATTCTTTCAGAAATGGAACAATAGCTAGTCTTAGGCAACCGGCTAGCAGAAATTATTACAAGGCTTTAGGGTTTCTACCACTAATCCTAGGGGTGATTGCTGCAAAACACTGCCTAGAAATATGTTTCCCCTCTGACGGGAAGACTAATGACATATTTTCTTTTAGTTTTATATTTTCAGATGTCTTTGTCAAGAGACGGGGAAATCAAAAACATTTTTGTATTATCAGAAAATTCCGGCACCTGTTTCTTTAGTGAAGTTCCATCGTTTTTCACTGAAAAAAACCCTCACTCCAGATTTGCGTCAAAACTAATTTTCCATCAGGAAATTAATCATCTATAAGGCTTTCAGCCAAAAATATGTTACTCCATTAAGAGGGAGGAAATCTGAGTTTTCCTTTCCTCTTAACAAAAAAAATATGAAATCATCCGTTACAATTCAGTTTATTACTTTTTTAATAAACTTCTTAAATAAAAAAATTTATGAGAGATCAATATTCAATAATTTTATCATGCCATTTATAATCAATACTTAAAAGCAATAATTACTTACATGTTTTTACCACAAACATGTTTTTTTTTTCAATTTAGAATTTACATAAATATAGGAATGTGATTAGGTTGTTATTGTAAAAACTGTTTCACATTTTGCTGCATTATTACGGTTTTACTCATAAATTATTTGTACATAACTAATTAAAGTTAAATAAAAATACTTGGTACGCTTCCACTTTTATTTATTTGACCAGTTAGCGCTTTCAACCTGTAACTGGCATCTTCAGACTGATTTAGTATCTTTATTTAACTTTAATCAATTACATACAAATAATTTAATCATGAAATTCCACCAAGAATAAAAAACATAAATGAAATTATGGTTTTACTCTTATTTAACAACATCCGTGTATTATTATCATAAATATATTTCAACCCTATATTCGCTTCAAAATCACGTTATTGTAAGCTCTACCGAAAATCCCAATCACACACCGGATATTATTTTTTCAACATATTATCTTTCTTACCTTAAACGAAGCCATGAATTTAAGAAAGACAATACCTTTGGGAAAGTTTTATAATCTTTGGCACATTCATTTCCCGTTTAAGTTGAAACTCCCATAACCTAGTAACTTAGCAGATTATTGAACGATAACGTAACGTACATAACGATGCGATGGTTTAGCTCCTCCAACAAACTCTGACATCCCAATAATTGACTTTGCAAACTGCAATAACTAGCACTGTCAATTATTGAACTATTTTTCTCTCTAAGCACTGCAGCAATTCTGCTGCAAGTATTTTACTTAACTGTTACCCCGTACATAAATATTACCTAAAAGGTAAGGTTTCTTCTTTAACCTTTTATGGTTTTTATTACGCATAAATTTGATAAATAGTAGCACAAAAGGATCGTGTCGATCGATCTTTTATAATAAATTGTAGTATTTGTGGAAAAACAAATCAATTGACAATCAGAAAGGTATTTTATAAGTCTTAGTACAGAATAATCAAATTATGATCTACTCACCTTGAGATCTGATTCCTAATTGGCACAGAGACATTATTATTTCAGTAAATACTGTAAAGATCAAACACGGGGCTTTGTGCGAGGAATAACGAGCTCAAATCTCTAAAGTTTCTGATTCCTATGAAATATCATCCTCTTCTAAATGTTTCTACGCCGATTCGACGACTATTTTATCGGCATTATTGCCGCGTTTGTTACGAATGTCTCCATTTACTGAGATAAGTATCTGCGATTTGTGATTAATCATTATAATGGAAATCGTTTCAAGAATATTGCTACGGAATGTCTGAAGCAAAAAACGAAAATTTTACATGCTGTTTCTATTAATGCAGCCATTTTCTAATATACTTAAAAAGTTTTTAAAAAATTCTGACATTCTCTTTTAAGACTTCAATTAATCGTTTTATGGTACCTACCTACTACTTATTTTTTTAAATGGAAACCTTTCTTTTCAAAACGTGATAAAAATTACACTAAACTCTTAGTGAATAATATGGTCGACGCGAACTTGTTATTTTTTTAGTTACAGTATTAGAACTGCCTTTAACAATAATAATCTTTATTTTACTTTTTCTATTACGTATCGCGTAATTAATTAGGTACCCAATTAATGAATTTATTATACCCAACTTAGGAGGACGCGGACAGACAAGCACTCTGCCGCGTGATCGGCAGCTGAATGGGCAATTTTAGTCCCTATGCAGTGAGCAAAAGAAGAAGCGAATGCTTTAAAAAAAAAACGCAAGAGATAAATGCGTCTATTTTTTTATTAATTTTTTTAAATTAAAAGTAATAGATTATAACAATTTTATTTTATATTTACCTCGAAAAGCATTTTACCAATGTATTGATTTTTTTATAGACGTTTTTGATCACTCGTTTGGGTACTTTGGTACGAAAAACATATCGTTTAAGCGTGCGGTATTAATTTTTAAAAAAAAATCAAATTCAAATTACGTCCTTATACGTCCTTATACAAGGCATATTGACGGTAACAATCAATTTTCTTGTTTTAATAATATAAGTATTCCTAATTATTTCTTTAAAAACCTTTTGTGCAACTTTCACTTAATATATTTATCGTGAATGTGGACGTCACAAGACATCCTGTCGTCGGCCAGCACACGTCTCTAATCAAGCTAATTATACGACCCCAAGCTTCGCCAAACTCATGCAAAAGATTGCCGTCGACTGTCTACCAAAACGTTGAAAATTGGTGGAAGGTATTTTATGTCCCAAATATAATGTTAGTATTCATTAACATTAACCATATTATTTAAATGATAAGCGGCATCAAAAATATTATGGTATTTACTGTCTTATTATTACAATATATATTTATAGTATCGTAAATACTTATAACGAAAAGGAGTCCTGAATATTTTGTTCGCTATAGACCACCATTCTATTATCTAAACCTTCCTAATTCACCCTTACTGATTCCCTCAGTGCGAGCACGCACTTGGGTGTAAACATTCCATGACAGTTATGGCTGAATGAAGCACTTTTTCAATGGAAAAGTCTCGAAGAAATAGATTTAGTTACCGAGACCCGTCAGCCCTATCGCTATCGGAAATGTGTAAATGATGAATACTTAGGGTTATTGTTAAGAAACAGGCATGAGTGTCACGGCTGCATTGATTTATAAACATTTTTGTTCCTGGGAAGTTGCCTAAAACGTTTCCCGCCAACAAAGAAAGGGGTTCTTTGTTCCCGCGGAAGCGTATTCCACCACACTTTCATATTACTGACTATGAAAGCTGACCGAAATTACACACAAAACGCTTTCATATATCTGTTTTGTTTCGCTTTGCTCCGAAATATTCCCAGAAAACGTACTGTCATAATATTTACTCTTACCAAACTACAGTTACAAGGTACTTTATTTAATTAAAATCTTGTTTGCTGCTAAATAAAACGTACTTATTTACCAAATAGTAAAATCAATGTCAACAATAAATCATAATATAAATCTTAATTTTTAGGAGTTAATTTTTTTTTTTACTAGAATACATTATTTTAATCATTGTTTGTCTGGTGCCAGTTACTTTAAGTGAGAACAAATATTGTGAATTACTTGGAATTGTCATCACTCAGATGTGACTTTACGAGTTTGTGAGCTTTTCTGTTTATAGGAGTAAATAGTAAATACATATCTCCGGGCACATCTCATTCATTATGTAATGGTTTTCAACTAACAAAATTTGTTTCTCTAATTTAAATGAGGACAAAGCAAATTTCATTAGCAGACAACTAGGACATTTATTTTCGCTAGTTAAGAAACTCGTCACAGCTTTGAGAGAGGGAAGTAAACAAAACAAACCCTGTAATTTATTAATCAAGACATTTCGCGAAATTACTAAATAAAACAAGACTTTCGTTAGATTTAAATAAACATCGCGGGGCTCATTACCGTATTCTTTTTTGAAACGCCCATTTGATTCCAAATTCATGAGTTAGTAAAAAGGGCCAAAAGTTTTCATATAATTTTCAGCTGAGAGGTTTTATTCCTTGAATCTCATACTTACTTATTTTTTGTTTCTTTCGTAGTAAAGTAACTTCATTTCAAGTTAAGGCTACTGATCTCATTATTTCTACAACCGCCAGAATTTTCTTCTCTCCGATAAAATTACTGGGCCCGTGAAATTTTGGCGTCAAGATTCCATTCTTCGCCTTCTTATTTACCTACTTAAATATTTTCATAAACAGTTCTTATCATCAAAACTCAAGAACTTTTCCATAATGCTATAAGTAGAATGTATTTAATTTCAGTCTCATTCCCATATAATAGTTTTTATACTTAAGTATATATTAGGTCCTTACATATAAAATTGGCGTTTTGCCGTACTGGCAACTTTGATCTCAAATATCTTCTCTTTGGTTAGGAATTCCAAATTCAAATTTATACAGCTATTTATTTCGAAAATTATAGTTCATTTGTTTTTTCCTCAATTGTTTTTTTTCTTTGCGTCACTCAGTTTACAAAATGGAAAACTTGAAATATCGCGTTGTTTACGAGTACGAGTTCCACCGTGGCACCAGTGCTGCAGAAACGGTTCGAAGGATTAATGACGTGTATGGCGACGGTGCCGCAAAAAAAAACACAGTGCGTTTTTGGTTCCAACGTTTTCGTTCTGGAAATTTCGACCTGCAGAACAAGCCCCGTGGACGGCCGGAGACCAAAGTTGATAATGAAGAGTTGAAGGCTATTGTGGAAGCGGATCCATCGCAAACCACGTCCGAGTTAGCTGCAGGCTGCGGTGTTAGTGATAAAACTGTTTTAATCCACTTGAAGCAAATTGGGAAGGTGAAAAATCTTAAAAGGTGGGTACCTCACGAATTGAGTGAAGCAAATCTAGCAAAAGCTAGACCACACACTGCACAACAGACGGCTACCAAATTAGAAGAGCTTCAATTGGAATGTCTAAGACATCCACCGTACTCTCCGGACCTTGCCCCAACAGATTACTATTTTTTTCGAAAATTGGATAACTTCTTGCAAGGGAAACAATTCAACTCCGATGGGGCAGTCCAAACCGACTTCAAAGATTTTATTGATTCCCGTCCGAATGGTTTTTTTAGTAAAGAAATCGATGAACTACCTATGAGATGGCAAAAGCGCATAGATAGCAATGGTACATACTTTGATTAAATAAATATATTATATTTTTAAAAAATCAACTTTATGTTCCTCCCATACAAAACGCCAATTTCATATGTAAGGACCTAATATAATAGCTTTAACTCTAGAAAATGTGTAACTAGTGGGAGTGCGATAAAATTGTTTTTTGAATGTCGTACAGATGCAAATAAAAGCAGGAAAATTTGGCCCCCGTCACACATTTTTTACGACTCGAAAGCGGGATCCCGTTATAAAATATTTATTGCATACATAAAATAAAATATTCAAATCGATCATTATTAAACCGTTTGTTTTTTAATAAAAACTTTATTAGCTTAATAAATCCTATTGATATATATTTGTATGAATACGTTCAATTCTTTTGAAATTTCTAACTATGTATCAGCGGTTGTGTATTTAAAAACATTTGAACTGTATTTCGATACAAATCCACATTTCTGTCATATCGGTTGCCTTTGCCCGGAAACGGAAGATAAAAAGACCGTTAGCCGGATATGGCGGAAGTACATGCCACAAAAGTTACATTTTCCAATCAGCGTCGACTACAATGAACGTCGGGACGCCTTTACGAGACGTCCCTACTTCCTACTAGACGGCTATAAGTTCCGGTTAACCGGTCAAGGAATAAAAGGTTTTATTACAAGGCTTTAGCAATGGGAAAATGGAATAACGCGTGTTATCAAATACGAAAAGAATATAGCTTTTTTTAATAACTTACCTACATATATATGTGCAATTCATTTCATTTAAATATTTATTTATTATTTCCCTTTCCTGTTTCTTCTTGTCTCCGTTATCTTTTTTCTTTACTTTTTTATGAATTTTTTGAAAATATGGTATGTTCAATTGAATTTTGTATTATGTTCGTAAATAATTATGTATCGATTACGAGTTAACCATTTTTGGTACATACTAATACCAAAACCTCATGCCTGCCTTAAAGTGCGAACTAATTGTCCCTATATTTTTTTACATAAATAATTCAAGATAATTATTATTCGATTATCATAACCGATTATTCCCAACCCCTTTATTTTTTGAAACTGACAAAAGTACTTGTAGATTCATCTGATATTAGGTGCCTACCCTATATAACATACCGCCATGTGCCATGTTAGTCTAGGTCTTTCATTTCCCTTATTTTAGGCCATTAAAATATGTTTTATGGAAAATTTAACGGGCGGGTCCGGAGGTCGGAGCAAAGCGAATAGAATAAAAATAATGTTTTTATACATGTTAGTAATATAGTAGCATTATATCGCTATTTGCAAAGCACTATTTAATATCTTAAGTGTTCTTGATATTTATGTTCGATGATATACGAGTATTTATTTATGTTTGATAAACGAAAGATATAAAACGGATTGATGATGAAAGAAAATTTTTGAACAAATTTTGTCCCATTTCGCTGATCAGTTCAGAATTAACAACAGTAAATTAAATTACGTTATTCAATTCACGAGTCTGTCCACCTACTGTTGTTTTGTGTTTGGCACGTTGAACTACCAAGAAAAAAATTCCGAGTATGGTTTCAGATAATGTCAAACTGAATTGGTACACAATTTTGGTACGCAAACATGTATTTTTTTTACGTAGAGCATAAACTGTAAGAGCACCCGCAGACTAGAGATTTTCTATCGGGGGATAGTTTAGTCGGGCTTTTAATCAGTATGAAGATGTATGCAAGTGCGCATACTACAACGATCCGGTATCGGCCGATTGCTAAGTTTAATAGGCCTTGCGATTGCCTTTAAACTTTAAACTATCCTATCGATAAACTATCGACCGATAGCTTAATCAGTGTGGCGCTCTTCCACGCGCGCACACTTGCCGATTGTTTAATCGGGCTATAGCTTTCTCCTTCGTAGTATTGCAGCAATAATAACATTTCTTGACAATATTTTTCCAACATTCATTGCGACCGCTCTCTTCAAAAGTCGTTTATTAACTGGAAAATCATTCGAGTGCAGTTGGCCGACTTTTTGCGCACTCATCACCAACCCGACTGTTTTGTTGATTCAGTGTGCGCGCTAACAGCCCAACCCGACTAAACTATCGCCCGATAAGTCTCTTGTCTGCGGGGTACCTAAACGTCCCGACTTAACACGGATATACAATATACATATATCTCACCGACATAAAAACATGAAAACTATAAACTGTTCATACTGTAAATGTGGAAATAAATCAATATTCTAGCATCATCCCCAAAAAATGATTTTTCGAAGACCGAAGTTCATTTAATGCAACCTATTCCGTACAAACATATTTATATTGACTGGTCGACTTTTATTATATATTTTTTAATATTTGGATGTATTACTTTGAATGCTTTTTATTTAACTGAACATCAGTAAGTACCAAAATATTATTATTACGCTCTTAAAATTTTATGAGATTTATATCTAAATAAGCTAACCCGTTCTTTTGCATACGATGTGCATAATTGGTGCAAATAATGGAATACAAATATATTTTTTAACTTATGTAAAGGTATTATCTACCACTTGTTCCCAAAAATAATGAAAATATTTCAGGAACTACAATGGATATTTCTTGAGGTATTTCGCTGTGGCTCAACAAGAAAGGGTCTGCGTCAGGTAGCAGGTAGCAGATAGGGGTTGCACGTAAGGGGTAGCATTATACATGCAATGATTCAGTGATCTGCGCCCCCATGATAAAGGTGGGTTAAAGCGACCACTATAATACCTCAGTACCCCTGGTCCATGGCTAGAGATAATAGATGATCTCTGAAGTGGCCGCTCTCCACCGAGAAACCAGATTTACATCTCATAGTGGCCTTATAAATCAGAGGGCCGTATAGTTTGTAAGTGTATACGCTTTTTCACGACCCCTCCGCTTTTTTCGCTTTTTCTGCATAACCAAATAAGGTTTTTTTTTCTTCTTTTCCGGCGACATTTAGTAGCATGATGGACGCATGCTATTCTATGTAATCTTTGCCCTGATATAACGGTCTGTTCTCTATCCTTACAGTAAAAGATATTTTATAAGGGTTTTGTAACAATTCTACTTTCATACAATTTACGGAAGATTATTTGAATAAATTTATTGTTTTGATTCAACGAAATGACTTTGTTGCATACAGCGCCAGTTTTCTATATTATATGGAGCTCTACTATTACATAATAATATTATACGATTTTAAATCATAGATTTTTATAAGTTCTATACGTATTCCTATTATTATCGCGTGTGATTTGAACTAGGCGATGACCACTTTTTTTTAAAATAAAATGTAAAAAATACATATCTACCATAAAAAAACTATGAAGTGTATTTAATTTATATATTTATCAAATAAATACATTTTTCGAGTGGTATTCTTTTCCAATGAAATATTTTAAAGAAGGTGATAAAAAACAAACCGATTTATTTATTTTTTTCTTTTCAGGCCAGAAAGTGGGACCCATTATGTCGGGCTGAGTGTACTGCTGGGAGGACTCAGTATGCTGGCTAAGGAGACTGGTATAACGGTCTTTGTCCTCAACCTCGCCTTCGACTTCTACAGGTGTTGGCCGTGTGTAAAAAGGTACACATCTAATCAATTTACCGTTTATTCAAATGGGCTTCTTATTAACGCTGTTATTTTGAGGAGACTGTATTTCACAGAGAAACTGCGCATAAAAGAAAATTTGTCGTTTTGTAATTTTATAGATTTTTTAGTCGAGGTAATCCCATTTTGTTCAACGAGGTAATTCCAATTGAACAAAATGTATTTTCTACGTAGATAGAATAGAATACTTAACTTTTAGAAGCTCGGTCACAGTTTCATCTGTCACATACGCCTCCATACTCTTCTAAAGAATTATCAATTTTTGTTACTTTTTTTACCATTGTAGCATAAAATATACTTAATATTATTTTTGATGTAAAAATTTAAAAAATCAAGTTTATCACTTATTCAACTTAAAATAATTTTATATTCAATTCTTTTTCCGGCCCTCCTAGATATTTTTTTATTTTATCTGGCCCTTTCCTTAAAAAGTTTGCCTATCCTGCACTAAGCAATTAATTTGTGTAGGTACATTATGTTAATCTCACAGAATTGATTTTTAAATTCACACAATGAATAGGGTTCTTCCCGACAGCATGAATATTCTTGAAAACGTTATAAATATTTAAAGTATATTTTTACAATACCAACGATATAAAACACAATGATCAAAAATTTTGTTTTCATTTATAAATTTATGTTTTAAGAACACGAAATTACGAGTGTCTTTTAACGCCCGTTATTGGCTAATGACGTCATACCCGTCCATTAGAAAAGGCGGGAAATTCATTACGAAGTGAGCGCCCATATTTATGTGACGTCACACCGCATGCGCGCCAAATGGAGGATTTTGCGAGCGATTTGAAAAAGTGCTATTTCGAACCGCGCTAGAAAATTCATATGACATCGTAAAAATTTTTAAAAAATTCCCTTGATATTATTATTTTTCAATCATTTTTTTTAAATAAAACATAGAAAATCGGATTGTTTTACAATGAAAACTGTTGAAATGGGTTATTTAATTGGAATTTTATGAGCAATTAAACAAGGTTAAACAGACGTAAGTAAGCAATGAGAGACGGTATTATGTAGGTACATTAATTTGTACATTGATAATATTATTGGAGATATTTGAATTGGCATTTATCAACTTAACTTAGCAACTGTTCATTTATCATGTGCTCGGTTTGGATGAACAAATCCTTTTGTATTGTACATTTAAGGATTCAATCTCAAATAATATCAAGTCGAGATGATAAATTACTTCTGTTGCGAGAACTTTCTACAATATTCCATAATATTGATTATTCCGGGTTAATTTACCCAAAATTTTAATTGAACCTATCAAAACGTATCTCAATCATACAACCAACTATCTACGTTAGTAAATTCCCCGACAAATAAATCTAACGTGAGAGTATCGCTTTAATTTTTAAAACAAAAATTAATATAAATTTTGCGTAGTTTATATGATTAATTTTAATCAAAATGTAAAGTACGAATGTGTTTAAAAAAACTTGAACTTTGAGTTTGTAGAAAAAACAAAAGAAATTGGTAACATATTTTCTATATAAAATTACGTTATTGTGTATATCGACGGTGGAAAGAAAAAAGTTAGTAAGCGACATAATACAGGGTGTAACAAAACTTGATGTACAAGCGAGAAACCAGTGAATCTACATAATATTTGGAGTCGATTTTGTAGAAATAAAAATGTTGATTTGATACATGATTATGATTTTTTTTCGAATGTTTTTTGAAAATTATTATCAAATATCATGTATTTAGTCAAATTAATACTATTCATAAATTGAAAAACGCGTTTTAATAAGAATTTTAGCAATATTACTTAATCTGCCATACTAATAAAAACTTTTGTGAGAAGATAAAAAAGAAATTCCTAGCTCAGCTTTAAAAGTTATATTTCACAATCGTCTCCAAATACGATGTACATTCACCAGTTTTCAGGTTGTACTACGAGTTTTGTTACACCATATATGCAAAATAAAGTGGAACCAAGAGACATAATAATATTCCGTCGTTTAGTGACATTTTCCTTTTCACATATTATGTCACCTAGTATTTTTTTCCATTCTACCGTCGATATGAAAGATATGCTGCAATACATTCAAGATCCAATCATAAAATTTAAGAGTACCAAAAACACTATGTAAAAAGACAATTTTCAATAAACAATTTTTTTATAGTACATACAGTATAATATAACGTATACTGCAAATGTCAGGGGATAGTTTCTGTAGCAATTTATGTTCAGAAAAAGATATCAACATCATTAGATTGTATACTCGGGTCAAGATATCGATAGCTTTCCCAACGGGTACCACAGTGTCTGGTTTTAGTCGAAGGTCTTAGGAAAATAAAACAATGTTGATGGCGCCGTTGAAGATAGCTATCAGAGAACATAAAAGCTCACTTCTTACATAACACAGAGATATGTACCAACTCTTTATTCAATATTTATATCAGTTTGAAGGAGCACACCGCAGAAAAATACGATAAGATTTAGCAGTGGTACCCACTTTTCTAAATATACTGCCTACATAATAGAAATATGTACATTCGTGGGAACCATAAAAATGTGACTCTCAAGCGAATTTACTGGCTTTATGAATCCTTTTTTTAAAGTACAATATTATCCTTTCTTAATTTTTAGTATTATCGACAAAATTAAGAAAGGGTTTTTACGATGGTTTGGTCATGTGGAGCGAATGAGCGATGAAAGAACGGCTAAAAGAAGTTTAAATGCAAGTGCGCCTGGATGTAGAAGCCGCGGAAGGCCGAGAAAGACACGGCATGACCAAGTACGTCAAATACTTGAAAGTGGACATGTGAAAAGTTGGAATAACCGATATGTGCATGAAAAGATGTAAGAATGTAGAGGAA
>JAGVSP010001920.1:0-45922 GCA_022494985.1 Micrasema minimum
CAAGAATTTGTCGTGATATTGTATTATGTAATTATCATATTTAAGTATTTATTTTATTTTATTTATCATCATACCATATCCTATGTGAAGCATTTATTATTTATCATCAACGTTGAAATGCGATCTCTTAGGCGAATGTATGGTAAATAATTATAGGTGTCTGAAGCAGTGTTTCTTAACTCTATTGAAGGAATCTTCCCCTTTTCCGCCCCCCCACAGTAAAAAACTAAATTTAAAATTTACACTTTTGTCTATATGGGTACATCTCCTTCTTCTTTCCCTTATCCGCACCCAACGGTGCATAGGGCACTGCATTGGCACACCAAGTGCAGTGCATCTTGATTATTTTTATTACACGAAGGTAGGATGAAGTCTTACGCTTCAGTACCAGTCCAAGGTATCACGTATGAAATATGTTTGTGCGAAAATCACATTCAAGTAAATATTTCATATTGACCCCCATCGAGAATTGAACCCGCGACCTCGTGCATGGCAGCCCTACGCGCTACCGCGTATACTACACTAAAGCCCGCTCTGTACGGGACAGAAAACTGTACAGTTTCTTGTGCAGTCTGGAATTAGCGCCCAGTTAGAATTTGACTATTGTCAAGTTATTTTGCGTACAGTTTTTGCTTTACACGGGACAGTTTTTAAACTGCACTAGAAACTACAGTTTACTGTATCGTATAAAGTGCGCATTAGTATTTTTGTGAAAACAATAAATTCCAGTTAAAAAATTATTATTGGTTTCGATTTGTTGGCAAAACATTGACTCGCTTCGGTAGGTAAATCTGAATAGTGTTTGGACAATAATCAGTATGGGTATCGCGGAGGAAGTGCGGTTTCGCGTAAATTGCATTGTCAGACAATATTAACAATGGCGGTAATTTGCCAAACATGGAGAATCAATTCACTGCTGGATACATCATCTGATTAGGATGTAAGGAATATTATGTATGGATTCAAATCATTCACACGATCATTTTACTTGTGGAAAAATTGGGGTAAAACCCATTCCGGGTTTGCATTCGGTCACAGTTTTTATTATTTTCAGACAATTTTATACAGGGTGTAACAAAACTCGATGTACAAGCAGGAAACCAGTGAATCTACATCATATTTGGAGTCGATTTTGTAGAATAAATTTTTTGGACATGACCCATAGTTTTTCGAGAAAATTGGATATGAAGAAAATGTTTTTTTCGATAACTTTTCTAAATTGTTGTCACATATAATTTCTTTAGTCAAATTAATACTATCCATGAAGAAATAAAATTACAAAAACGCATTTTAATAAGGATTTGTGCAATTTTACTTAATCTGCTATAGGTAGGTTATAGCTTTTATGAGAAGAAAAAAAATATTTTTTCAAGCTCAGATTAAAAAGTCATATTTCACATTCGACTCCAAATATGATGTAGATTCACCAGTTTTCGGGTTGTACCTAGAGTTTTCTTACACCATGAATAATATAGATAAAGTGTCAAATAACAAAATTACACAATTAACAATTGTGATCTAAGTGATGTCAGTGTGTATTAGAATAAAATGAAAATGTGTTTTTTATCTGTCCCTAAATGAGTTTATTGTGAATTTACTTTAAAAATCCTGCTAAATTCACTACTACTATAATTACAAAAAATATCAATATATACATTTATTTATGTTATTGTCTGGTCTTAACAATTAAAAAATCCGGTAATGAAATCGCAAAAATAATTATAGACATAAATATGGTAATTTAAAGAAGATTCAGTATCTAGTATACACAGAAGGTAATATTAAATTATTAAACTGTAGATTTTTTCTAAGTCTATTGTTCTCACGAAGTAATTATAGTTTTCCGTTCGATAGCAACGTTTATCTTCGCATAAATTGTCTGGGATCATGGCGTGAGAATTCAATTCATGGGGTAATTATGGGATTGACAATAATCCTAACATGTTATGAAGACATCTCAACGGACGATAATGTTTTTAACCCCTACGTGGCTGTGCTTAGATAATCATCTACATTATATTAAATATATTTACTGCTTAGTTAAGAAGCGTAGCAAAAAATAACGTGTTTGACCTTATCTTTAAGTACCGTGCGCTACATTGAGACCCTGACCGCGGATGCTCGGTCTCCATACGGGCGGTAGTACTTACTCTAATAAATTATCAACGATCGGGGTAGTAACTAACGTTTCCCTACCACTGTTAATTTGGGCCGACTCTGGTTGGTTTGGGTGATGGAAACAATTACAATTATAGTACATAAGCCAAGACAGTGGTAGGGGTACAATGAAAGCATTTGTTCGCGTACATAATCGTAAATTCATCCGTATTTTTATCACACTAACAATCTTAAAATCGCGGTTTAGCTTGTTGAAAAAATCGGTATAGTTGTGCTGGACTGAAAAAAAACTCAATAGTCTTTAAAATAGTTAAAAAGCACTGAATGACAGTTGTACCTACACAGCGCCGCCATTTTGTCAATTTTAGCCTACACTAACGTTACAAAAATGTATACAATTAGGAATACAAAGAATTTAATCGAATTAGGTTCTTTCCGATTTTTTATTTTAAAAAAATGATTGAAAAATTACAATATCAAGGGAATTTTTGATTTTTTTTTGCGATTTCATGAATTTTTGCTAGTCATGTATAAAAAAGAAACATTATGTATGGCTGCGCCTACTGAAATATACTATAGGCAATCTTTGAACACTGAAGCTACAATTTAGTTTGAGAAACGGAGTTAACGGCTGAAAATTGTAATCAATGTTTTCTTGAGAAATTAGCAAAGGCTATGAGCGCTGTCACGTGACCCGCGGTCATTCCTGCATCATCATCATCATCATACCATATCCGCTCCCTATGGGGAAATGTCCTATATTTTTTAATTCGAATAATCGACGTGCGTGCATGAGAAGATGTATGAATGTGGAGGAAGTGAGAGAAGTATACGAGGACAGAGTGGTGTGGCGTTCTATCCTCTCTGCCTACCCCTTCGGGGAAATGGCGTGATGGTTAGTTAGTTAGTTAGTTTTCGAGAAAATTGAGTACGAAGTTGATTTTTTTTTAAATATTTTTTTACTAACTGTTATCAATATATGTAATGTATTTACTCAAATTAAAACTATACATAAAGTAAGCAATATTAAAAAACGCGTTTTAATAAGAATTTGAGCAACTTTACTTAATCTGTCAATACTTATGAAAACTTTTACGAGAAGCAAAAAATTTTTTTTTAAAGCTCAGATTAAAAAGTCATATTACACAATCGTCTCCAAATACGATGGAGATTCACTGGTTTCCCGCTTGTACATCGAGTTTTGTTACACCCTGTAAAATTAAATAGTTTCTATACTTGATAAGGAAATTATCTATTCAGTAGTTTATACAAACAAATTTTAAGTTAATGTTTGTGAACAATAATCGATTTAACTTTATAAAAGATAACTGGAGATTAATATAATAATAATGTTTGTTTTTAATTTCTGCAGACACAAATATGAGCGGAGATAGAGTTAGGGGCTCAACTTCCACTAATGAAGCCGACACTTCCAACGGAGATATTAACGAGTAAGTTTCCCAATTTTTTTATGTTTTTATTTTATTTTGTTACGGAACAATAACAGACAAAAGGTTACTAAATAGAATACAAAATAAAGATAAAAATATACCTAGGTAGACCAATGAGGGAATCCACTGTTTTCTAAAGTAATCTTTTTTCTATATGTTATTCCATATAAATAAAATGCATGGAACGGGCTACGGGGGTTTTAAAAACGGAAAACCAAAAAACTACTACACTTAGATACAAGGGAGTGACGTCATTTGTTTAAGATTTTGAAATGAATGCTAATTTCAACACAATATTTTATTTAATTTTTGCGTGCGTTTTTGTGGGATATTTCATCCCACTTCAAAATTTTTAAATATTCGCGTCTACACGAAAGCATTTTTAAAATTCAATTCCGGGTAGCGGTGGATTTCCTCATTGCACCGTTTACAAAATTGTTTCAACATCAGACCTTAATCGACATGAACACAAAAACATAATGTTTAAAAAAAGTGACTTTACACTGCCATTGCTTTAGGTAAATATAACACAAATATAAAAGCAAATATCTTGCGGGACAACCTTACTCTTGAACCCAACCTACGGAGCTTCCGAAGATGTCCCATCTGTACCTTCAGTTGCTGTCCCTGTGTATTACATTGTTACTCCTTGCACATTACCGAGAGAGAGGATTGGTACCCAATATCCCGGTTTGGAGGGAAAAAAGCGTCAACTCTGGAAAATGTCTGGATTACGCAGTCGTAAATTGGCATTTAAATCTGGATTGTTTAAAATCTTGTACATTGTGAAATATGTGCGTAGATTTACACGGTCGTTGTTGAATCTATTTACTTATGTTTTTTACAACTTTGCAAACCCTTGTACTTGACTTTGTAAGGAACACAGCAACCCTCGGTATCTACTGTCATCCTGCGAAGGTGAGTTTCCGGCTGGCTAGGTCATCATACTACGTATGCCTCCCGAGAGCCTCGCACCACGCTTGCCTATTTTACAAGGCATCTAGGTTTCTCGGCGTCCCTGGTCGTTCCACTGTTGACAATTTCGTCGGCAGTTTGCGTCAGAGCTGCGGACGATGGACTTGACTGGCGAGGATGCCACGGGAGCTGGCGGGCCGGTCGCGTGGCCTGGAGGGCAGTTTGTGGAATCCATATGCTCCACGCGCGCGTCTTCTTCGTCTGGCGTGGTTGACGGGGGGCGGGCGGAGGCTGCTATTGGGCGGGTGGTGGTTGTAACTTAACTACTAAAAAAGGGGTAGAATTACTAAGATCCCTTATCACTGTAAATTTGGGCCAGCTCCTTGAGCAGGTTCGGGGTGAAATGTGTTTATGACAATCTTAGAGCCGAGACAAAGCAAGGACGATCAGTGAAAGCATTTTGGTCGCGTATTTAACCTTCTTTTCCTCCGCTTTTCCAGCTAAAACTGAATCTATTAAATTTTCGTAATTTCGCGGATTGGATTTAATAAATCGGTAGAGGTGTTGCTGGACTGAAAAGACTCAATAGTCTTTAAAACAGTCTAGGAAAAGGGTGGGGCTTCACTGGCAGGCCGGTCCGCTCGGCCTGAGACCGGCAGTTTGTGGAATCCATATGCTCCACACAGGAGCGGATACTGGTATGATAAATGATGATGTTTACAATTTGACGTCTCAACAGATATTTAATTTATTAGGAGAGCATAAACGTAAAATGTCCCGACTCAACACGGATAATATATCTAGCCAGTCGGGTCATGATAAATGTAAACTGTTCATACTATAAATAAGTAATAAATAAATGTAATTCTGTAATTTGTTGTACAATATAGATATATGTAATAGCTGACGTTCCAATTTAGAGTGAAAGATTGTAGCGTTGTTGAATAACCAATAAAATAAAATCACATTTTGCCATAAATCTGGTTTATTCGCGATATCTCTAGAAATGTGTTCTGGCTTGTTGCCAGAAGATTCCGAAACTTGCACTCCTCAGACATTCATGTTCCGATGTATTTTAGCGACTTTTCTAATTGTGATACAACTAAACCTGATGTGTTCTTTATGATGATTATTTATACCCAGACTGGAGCACCCACGATTGTTTTTTCTGAACACGGATCTGGAGATTTCCGCTGACGTGTCGGTGTTTCAGTTCAACGTCGAGAAATCTTTGTCACATTATGAGTTCATTAATCAATTTAGTTTATTAATACACGCCCAGGGGGCTTTACAAGACAAATATTACAAGACAATAACAAAAGCAAATTAAGAACATAAGCATAAAAGATAAGATGTGAGCATTAGATAAAACATAAGTTAAGCGCAAAGTGAAACAATAATCAATGAACCAAGTAAAGATAACAACATGACAGGTCTATAAATTATTATACGCCTAAAATACACAATGGGTTTCAGGAGTTTCTCTTGCTGTGTGAGATTGCTTAAAATGTGGAATGCACAGAGGTATAAGTAATTTAAAAGAGTACTTACAGTTTCTACTGTTGCACATTTATTACACAGAAGTTACATGAAAGGAAAATAAAAATGAGAGAACTTTAACTTATTAAACTAAGATTGACATGATAGTTATGAAAATAGAAAAAGTACGAAATGAATTTAGATTGGCACCCATATTGGCAGCAAGAAAATTTGTACAAAAGCGACCGTGGAGTCAACGATGAAGTTCAAAATGGTTCTCGTCGTCAATGATTTCGATAGCGTTCGGCGGAGTTCGGTAGATTTTGCTTCGTCATTCGCGTCGCCCGCTGTGAATACGTATTTCTTCCGCCACAAATACAATAACACAAGTATAAAGGATAAGGTATGAGCGTTAGATAAAACATAGGAAAGAGCGCAATGTGAAACTATAATCAATGAACTGGATAATTTAACATGCATAATTTTTAAATTAAATGAAGTTGAAACATTACCTTGGACTGGCGATTGAAGCTTAAGACTCTGTGATCATCTTATGCCTTCAAGTAACAAATGATCTACGTCACTAGCGCATTTGGTGTACCTATGTCAGTGTAAATAAAGAATCCACCTGTTCAGCAGGGCCGAGATACTGTAGACTAGGCTATTGGAAATTGCCTTGGCCTTTAGTTCAGCCCCAAGCCAATAATGCTGATTGTCGGATAAAACACACGAATGCTGCTGTGCCAGGGTAAAGGTATACATACTTCAAGCATCCGGGACTTCGACATCCCGTTTAAGTTACCCGGGTACAGCTTGTCCTACAGTGCTGCCCCAGGTCATGTCAGTCCAGTTTCCCAGTGCACTATGTATATGCGTGTCATGAGCTGTACCCTTCAGCATCCTATTCGTTATTCAACGTTAATGTATGCTGATCATAGCATCCACACACGAATGCTGGCCCGGGTAGGGTACCCTTCAGCATACCTTGAAGCCTACTTCGAGTATCACCGTTTAAGTTACCCGCGGTACAGCTTGTCCTACCGACTTACTGGCCCAGGTCATGTCACCTTTCCAGTTTCCCCCAGTGCAATTATGCGTGCTTGATCTGGTTCCCAAACAGCAATGTATGCTGAATTGGATAAGACAAATAGCTGATCCCTTACTCGTACTGCCCTAATGTATCGCGCTCGCGTTCATCTAATATCCTCCAGTATAACTTCTAACGTGACGGGAATTACAAACCGTGGACAATTTGTTCGCGCGCGGTCGAACGTGCGAGTTTCCGGAAGAATCCTGAGCTTTTAAAAAATTGTATAAATATTTAATTATTTCATCCGCCTTGTAAATTACAGTTTCAACATGTTCAATGTGATTTTTTTATTTCAACATGTATAACAAATTTAATTAGTATACGAAGTGCTGTCGAGTTACCCGCTAGTAATGCACTATTTTACTGTAGCCAATCATCGACCAATTACAGCTTGCTAACTACACCATACGAAGAATGCACGCACTGGCTAGCAAGTTATATCTAACAATATTGATGTTTTCAACACAAATCTAGTGCATTTTAGGGAACAGTGTCTGGGATGCCATCTCTGGCGGTAATGAATAACTACCTACTGTGTAATCATTTAAAAATGTCTGTGTAAAAGCCCTATGGGCGTAAAAAAAATAAAAAAATAAATAAATAATGCGCAATTTATTCGGGACAGAAAACTGTACAGGGGCCGTAGTACAGACACATCTTTTCAATGTTACGCCTAGCTATGTTTATTCTAACATTCATTCGGTACTTGGCGTCACAATTTGTATGGCTGCAAAGCCAAAGTAATGAATGAAGTTCGCCATATCGCATGTCCGGAACGTCAAATGTTGTGTCTGTGCTAACCTACCAGTTTCTTGTGCAGTTCCTAACATACCCTACTACTGTTATGTTTACATAACGTAAATTCATCCGTATTTTTATCAACAAGTACAATCTGAAAATCGCGGTTTAGTTGTTGAAATAAGCGAGTACAGTTTGCTGGACTGAAAAAAGACTCAATAATCCTTTAAAGCGTGCTAGGGAAAGGGTGGGGGCTTAACTGGAAATTCTTGTTCAGAAAACTGTACAGTCTATAAAATCACGCAAAAATACGTTCTTAACTAATTTTAAAACGATTACAAAATCTGTAATAGAGTTCGTTGCGAACTTTACAAACTAAAGCTTGACGGGTGTTTTTTGTCAACGATTGTATTAAAAGCACTTTTGGTACGAGGCAGTAGGTGGGAATTAATTTTACGGTGCAGTTTCGTTATAATATTTAAGTAAAATTGCCTTTCAGTCAATCATCATCACATTTTCAGCTAAAATGAGGTCTACTGCTGAACATAGGCATTCTGCCGTCTTCACTCCCAAATATCCTGCGCCGCCCCCATCTACTGCGAAACAGTCCTGATGTCGTCCACGCCATCTTGACCGGATACCTGTTTTCTGTCTCTAGATTCTATAAGAACAACAGAACGCATTTTGTACTGTCGGTCGTCATCTGGCTATGTGACCGGCCCAATTTAACTTCAACCGAAAATTCGCTTTTACGTCGAACCTTGTCTGTTTCAATGTCGTAATTGCTTTTACTATATTCCGTACTTTTTGCTTCTCAAATTACGATTTTCAGTATCAATATCGTCAAATAGATAAATCTTCCAAGCATTTCCTTTATTTTGTAATCACAATCACTATAATAACTTTTACTTCAATTAATTTATTAAGGATATTATCTATAATTCTAATCTACGTTCTCTTTTTAAGTGACCTCTTTGCTTTTGTTTGTAAATAAAGCTTTAAGTCAATGGATTATTTGCTTTTAGTTTCAACTAGTTTATCTAAATAATTTCTTAACATTAAACGAAATTCAGGGTTTTTTGTTGATTGATTCAGCATTCACTTTTGTAACACGTCATAATGTTTTATGATAAATAAAAACGTGTTATGTGTTACTATTGGTAATTATTCTATAGTAAAATTTACCTACACTACCTGGTTTAACCGGGGTAAGGTAGATAAATTACATTTCTATAGAAATAAGAGTATTTAGGTACAAAATATTTCTATTTTATTTGCATTTAGAAAATAGACGTACATAAATTCGACCGTTTTCAAGAATAAAATGTTGTTTATAAAATTAAATTTAAAATAAAATTCATATCAAATAATGCATTTATTACATGAATTTACCATGAGTTACATATATAACTCATTATGGGCCTTAAAATAATTACATTTATTATAACATATTCACGACAGTAACCGCTATTTCAGGTCTCTTACTACTACTACTTTCCCTTATCCGCTCCCAATGGTGCATAGGGCACTACATTGGTGCCCAAGTACAGTGTACCTTAATCATTTATACAGGGTGTAACAAAACTCGATGTACAAGCGGGAAACCGGTGAATCTACATCATATTTGGAGTCGATTTTGAAAAATAAAATTTTTGGATTTGACCCATAGTTTTTTTTTCAAGAAAATTGAGCACGAAGTTGTCTTTTTTTGCGAAACTTTTATTTGCAAAATTTTATCAAAATATACATGTATTTTAGTCAACTAGGTATTCTATTATAAAGAAAACAAAATAAAAAACGCGTTTTAAATAAGAATTTGAGCACATTTTACTTAATCTCACCATACTTTTGTGATAGATTTACTTTATTTATTTATTTTCAAGCTCATTTAAAAAGTCATATTACACAATCGCCTCCAAATACTCGCTGTACATTCACCAGTTTTCGGGTTGTACATCGAGTTTTTGTTACACCTGTTCTTTATAATTTATTTATCAGAAATATTTAACCCTTGAAGGAATCCCAGTAAAATTTTATTTTAAAAAATGACTCTTAAAATATAAGCAGAATAACAATGGATTGCACCTCCGAGACTGGACAATGCCAATTTTCAATTTGTGGTTAATTGGCGACTTCCACATTAACTTCTCGCTGTGGCGGGTAAACATCTTCCTACCTAACCTAAATAACACACGCTACGTTACCGCCGCCCGCATTTTGCATTCTACAAGCAATAATACTGTACAGACTCCATAGCGCATTGGCTGAAGTCCAGCGGGACTCACGATACGGAGGTTACGGGTTCGATTCCGGTTGAGAACATGAGATGTATTGGTATGGGGGCTTAAAAGTAAAACACGACTGTTACCATATTGACGGGTTTATTATAATACACGGTTAAACTGTCTACGCTGCTCAGAGCTCTAACTGGGAATGACGGGCACACAGCAGACATACTACATACGACACGCACGTTCGTACATCTTTCTGTCACCCTTCTAACACAGTCTCTTTCACACACATATCTCACAGAACACAAACAACAAAAGCTGCTTTTCTCAAGCCTGGGTGTTTGTGACGCTGTTCCCCTCTGTTATTGGGCCTCCTGCTCGATCACAGATCAGTTACCGACTCGGTAATAAGCGACGTGATAAGATTCTTATTTTATGGATGTTTAACGTTTTCGCGATCACAAGCTTGGAACATCCGCGTTAAAAGTTATCGTCGGGATTATTAACGAGCGCATACTAGTCGCGAGCCCATTCCCGAGATATATTTATTCGCACAAATCTTCATTCAATGGTTTATTATAATTAGCCGGTTTTCGGCAAGCCAAGTATTGAGAAAAGCAGTCGACATAATAAAAAATCCGACAAGCGCGAAGGATTTGACGTTTGACATACGGCCGTGATGATTGCGTAGATCGGCTCCGCTCGGCTCAGATCGTCAATGCTCGGCTCAGCGATCGCGGGTATTGAACGGTATGTCATTGTGATCGCTCAATCGTTAGCGTTAGCACGTGATTAGCACGTTTTTTAACTACGTCGATATTTATCTGTGCAAATGAGCTACTGGCCTGTTGAGGTGACAAATAAAAAATCAAAAATAAAAATTGGGGGCTATAAATTTAAAAAAATTGAAACCATTCAATATTCCATACAGTTTTTGTTTTACATATACGGGACAGCTTGCAAACTGCACAAGAAACAGTTTTCTGTCCTGAATAAAGTGCAAAGAATATTAGCTGTGCGGTAATTTGACTTTGTAAGGAACACAGCAACCCTTGAAGTGATATCTACTGTGCGGCGAAGGCGTTTCGGCTGGCTAGGTAAATACTACGTACGTATGCCTCCGCCAGAGAGCCGCCACACGCTTGCCTATTTTACAAGGGCATCAGGTTCCTCGGCGTCCGTCCATAAAAAACGTCCACTGTTGACAATTCGTCTGCAGTTGCGGGACGTGGACATGACTTGGGGGCAGTGATTGCGCGGGAGCTGGCCGGCCGACCGTTGGCCTGGCTGGAGCAGTTTGTGGAATCCATATGCTCCACACAGGGAGCGAATATGGTATGATGATGATGTTTTTATGAAAATATTTTTTTTTATGACTAAAACATCCAAAAAGACCTAATAAATTGACATTACATGCGTAAATTAAGAAATTGAGTGACTTATGAAGAGTAACGTATTAATGAAAACAAAATAAATCAAATATAAGCATGATATTAAATCTTGACAAATTTAAAACATGGTGACCCCAAAACTCGATGTACAACGGGAAAACCAGTGAATCTACATCACAATCGGAGTCGATTTTGTAGAATAAAATTTTTTTGATTTGACCATAATTTTCGAGAAAATTGACCACGAAGTTGTTTTTTTTTTTCGAATGGTTAATTAGCCATATTGAGTGATTGATCCTATGCCATAAATTAAACAAAACATTAAAACAAGTTTAAATATGAATTTGTGCATTTTTTCTTAATCTGCGGTACTAATGAAAGCTTTTATGAAAAAAAAAAAAAAAATTTAATCTCAGATTAAAAAGTAATATTACACATTCGACTCCAAATATGATGTAGATTCACCAGTTTTCGGGTTGTACTACGAGTTTTGTTACTCCACGTATTTACACCCTTTCCTTATTTAACCCTGGAAGGTCCTTTAAAATTCAACTGCCAACGAATAGTTGAACTGCCTTAACTCCTAGCATTGTTATAGCATATACTATCACTAGACTTATAATGCCTTCACATTAATATACTTAACGTGGGCGAGAGTAACTTGGTTTAATATTATGTGTATATATTTGTACATCCAGTCCCTAGTTTGTTAAACTCCGCTAGGTCAGACTGCTAAACTCTGCGTCGACAGCCAAAACCCTGTACGCGGTATTTTATTTTAAATTTACGTTAAAAAAAAAATTGCTCAAAAGAAATTTATTATAATTTGACATCTCAACAGAGACGAGAAATTTGGAAGGGAATATGGATATCTAGGCGTTACAGGGCTTATGACCTGTCATTGGCTGGGTTAAGTGGCCACTTGATGTATTAAAACTTTCCCCATTTCATCTAGTATTTGATATCCATATCTGCCCATATACAGTAAAATGGGCGCGACGCTTCACATGTAAACAATCCATTGAGAAAATTGCTAAGCATTTTAGCAGAAACCTTTATGATTTGCAAGTGAGATTCTTACCGAATTATATCACCTACTAGGAAAACGCCTGAAGATGAATCTTCAATTTGTTATGCTTATAACTTTTACCAGCAAATTTTTTTAAACAACATTTTGAGTCTGTCCAAATACTTGTAGACAAAAATTAAAATTTACAACATTTTTATAAATGGTTTTTTTCCCCTAGCAAATCATGAGAAAGATAGGAAAAATTACATTTGCTATGTGCATTTATTAAAAATAAAAAAAATTAAAAACAGTTCGCTCCAGGATTTGAACCTAGGTCTTTTTGATCACCGGTAGCATCTCTATCCACTGAGCCAATCTATTTATTTTTTCGTAATTTTTATTTTTTAAAAATAAAAATGTAAAAAATTTTTAGCATTTTAAATCATCGCTTCATTTGTATACGAATAAAGTAAAAATAATATTTGTCTTTTGTTTCGTTTACCGCGTTCTGCGCGCAGCGCCACCCGCTGAAACTGAAAATGGTCCCGTCTCAGTTTCAGAATAATAATTCGGAATCCGTTTCAGTCCACGCGCACCCTCTGCGGGGTGAGGTCGTCGCACCGTCAGCGCGCCTAATATCGACCGGTCCGTATCGCCCGCACTCCGCTCTCTCGGCGGTCCGTGTCGCCCGCCTTTGTCAGAGTGACCGTGAACCCCTCCCCCCATCCCCCCCCTTCCCCACCACCGAAACAGTGAGTGATATTAGAAATATTAGGGATAAAGTGAAACCTATTGTTTTAATACGTGCAAAAGTGATGGAAATATTAAAATTCTGTCAATGTACTTGTAAAACAAAATTTTCGGTGAATGCAGAAAAATAAAGCGAAAAATCCCAAAACAATTAGTGTAATCCTTTCGTAAATCAGACAGTTAATAAGCGAGATATAATTATTTATAGTTTTTATTCCCAATACGATAGATGACAACATTACCAATCGCCTATCATATAAAATCTTTACAAAAATAAAACTAAAAATGACTGTATCTCGCTTATTAACTGTCCGATTTACAAACGGATTGCACCAATGTTCCTATTCTTTTTTATTTAATTTTTCTGCATTCACAGAAAATTTTGGTTTACAGACCCATTAATTGAATTTATCGGAGTGAAAATATCTTAGTTCTGTCATTTATACTAAATAAGTGGTTTGATTATGTTATATTATAATAATTCTGACAATTAGATTGAAAATAAGCGATGGAAATATTAAAATATAGTATAACAGCGTTAAGAGCATACTCCACCACGTGACTCGCGGCCCCTTCCCATACCAACGTATTCCTCGATTTTCTCCCCGGAATTTAACATTAGAGCAATGATTTTTCACACATTTTAGATGTCGACCAGATGCGTGTTTGCACCGTCTTATTTTTTTGATAGATTATTTGTTAAATGGAGATATATAAATGATTTGAAAAATTAGACTGGACTCAGGATGCGGAGGTTCCGAGTTCAATTCCCGGTGAGAGCACAAAAACAAAAAGTGATTTTTCGCAAGCCAAGCTGTTCCCCTCTGTAATGGGGCCTTCCCTGGCCTGTTAAGGTGGTTAAATAAATAAAATAAAAATACTAGTCAGGATTTTCTTTATTTAAAAAAAAATAATCTGGATACCTCATATAGATGATCCCTAAACCTAGACGACGCGCGACGGGGGTCAGTTTTATACAAATGACCTCTAATACAACCCCCTGTCTGAGAAAAAGGTCAATATTTAAATCAACCCTTGTATTATACACTTCTGTAACAAATTCTCGATGTACAAGCGGGAAACCAGTGAATCTACATAATATTTGGAGACGATTTTGTAGAATGATTTTTTTTATTTGACCAGTAGTTTTCGAGAAAATCGATTAAGAAGTTGGTTTTTTTTTCGATAAATTTTTTATCAAATATCATGTATTGAGTCAAAAATGATACTATCCATAAATAAAATAAATTAAAAACCAGTGTTTTAATCAGAAATTTATGCATTTTGAGTTAAATCTGCGTCCTAGCGGTATGTCTGTTAAATATAGCTTGATTTAAGAGCTGTCAAACTATTTAATTTTTTTAATTTTAATGGTTGTTTTAAAGCTGATTTTATATATAATAAATACAATTGATATTGATTGTTATTGTGTAGCATTCCAGATACTAATGGTTTTTTGTTGCTTTAATGTACTAAATCACTCGTTAACTCAGTCTATTTCATGTATGTAAGTATTTGATTGAACCAAGTCCCATACAATCATATCAGACTTGATTTCATACAGATTCTAACGTGACGAACGTAACATTAAATCAAGCTTTATTATTTTTAAGGACTATAATGAACCCTTGGTATCATTATGTTATATCGGCGAAGGCGTTTCGGCTGGCTAGGCCATTTTACTACGCCATGCCGCCTGATGAGCCGCCACCATGCTCGCCTATTTTACAAGGCATCAGGTTTCTCGGCGTCCTGGTCGTCCACCTGTTGACAATTCGTCGGCAGTTTTGCGGGGGACGTGGACTTGACTTGGGAGATTGCACGGAAGCTGGCGGCCGATCGCTTGACCTGGAGGCAGTTTGTGTGTGTGGCAGTAATAAGTATAATATAATAATGAACTACTAATGAAAGCTTTTAAAAGAAGCAAAAAAAAAAAATCAATCTAATGATTCAAAAGTCGTATTATACAAATCAGCAACCATTATTATTATGGATAATTTATATATTGTATACCCTGCACCACCCCTACCCAGAAATTGACCTGTAAACTCCTCCCCAGAGCCACACGATCCAGAACACAGAAAATATTGAAGCAAGCAAAGACACACACTACTTTTGGTCAGAGGGATTATGTGTATTATGCTGTCAAGCTCTACAACATGCTCCCTTTGGCCATCAGAACAATAAAACAGGAACTTGTTTTCAAAAAAGCTGTGTCATAATTGGATAGTGGAGGTGGGTAGAATAGAGATAAGCAAAATTATTCAACCAAATTAGATAGTCTTTTTTCATATTTTTTTTTTTTACAATCATTTAAAAATGTATGGATCCATTGTATGTTAGTAATTAAAAAATAATAAAAAATTGTAAAATTAGTCCTCGGCACGGGTTACCCCAGTGAGGACAAATATTTAGTATTTTTTAATTTGTACTTTGTAATATGTTTTAAATAAATAAATAAAAATAAATAAAAATACCTCAAGGGCCGCTTTAAATATTGAAATTAACGGCTCGGGAAATTTAAAAGTGAGTGAAAACTCAATTTCTGAGTAGGAAATACCATTATCAAATTATTATCAAAAGAATTAGAGAACATATAGGTCTTAATGTTTCTTTCGAAACATCACTTCACTTCTCACAGTTGCGCATTCTAGTGGGAGAGCATTCCAAGCCACAGGGCCCGCAACCGCAAAAGCGCGCTCTCCAAACTTTGCGCGCTGATTAGGATCGGTACTAAAACCCTGCCTATAGCTGTAGATGTAGCTGATCGAAGTGTGAGGACGTCTTTCAGTTTTGAAGTTTATCTGGGAATGCAAAGCTCTATTTTAAATACTCTGGAGCGGCATCATGCATGGCTGTTTTACATATGATGTAGATTCACCCAGTTTCGGGTTGTAACTACGAGTTTTGTAAACACCGTGTATTTATCTTGACTTAGTGAAAAATAAATCAATAAAACAGTGAAAGAAACTTTAATTCATCAATCTAGTTAAAAGTGAAATAATATATTCATAATCGAAATTTGAACAAAAGAAGCAAGCGAGAATCCGCCTGGAAGTCCTCTTAAAGAAAAGGATCCATTTGGTGAAAATATATTATATTTATATATTTTTTATTTAATGTATTTAATAATATTTAACAATAACTTACATACTAAAAACTCATACTTAACCCAAAACTACAAAAAAATAATACAAATATCCTTCTCTGTAAATAACTCAGTCCTTAAGATCCACTTTAAATGGGACAGTTTAGTGTGCAGTTTCTTGATCAAGAAAAAACAACGACAGTTTCTTGTACCGTTTCTGACTGACAATAAAAACTGCTCGTGTGAATTTTACCCTTTACACGGCACAGTTTACTGTCTGTTAGCATGCGCAGAACGCGACAGTCGGACATACAATACACAGTCGGACTGCCCATAAATGTTGCCATACTAATAATACTCTACTATCGTCGCCTATCTTATTAAATTTTTGCAGATCAATCGATTTTGTGGATATATTTATCGAATCTACTGAAAATGTACAACCGATTCACCGATTTTGGAGACATTTTAATTAAAAGCATTTATTTTATGCCATTATAAGCGCAGATAAATTCAACATTATTATGAATAACTTTAGGAACTTCTACCGATTTTTACAATTTGGCAACATTACTCATCTGTCAAATAGTCGTTATTCGATATTTTGAATTTTTAATCTAGGATTTCAGTTCATATTATTTGTCACATTTTATATTCATATTCGCCATAGTAAAAAATATTATCAAAAGTTTATTTGTAATATTACCGATACTATTGTATATTTATACGTATTTATACTGTCGTAATCGCCGCGGGTGATGCGCGCGCCGAAACTGTGTGGAGTTAGCGCACAGTGAGAATCTGACACTAGCACACAGTTTTTCATCCAGTTTTAGCTTTATAAACGGGGACAGTTTTTCAGACTGCACAGGAAACTGTGTAGTAAAACTGTCCGTATATAGTGGGCTTTACGCTTTCAGCGCCAGTCGAAGGTATCACATATGAAATATTTGAACTGCAAACATTTCATGTAACAAATGATCCAACATTCGCTGCACATGGTGTACCAATGCAGTGCCCTATGACACCCATGGGACGGGATAGCGAGAGAAGTAGAAACGTATTAGTATTAAATAACTCGGCATAATAACCAGGAACTTATAGTAGTAATAATTATTTTTAAAAAACTTTTTCAAGTTAATTACTTTTGGCTATTAAACCTGTTGCTCGATCACAGATCAGTACCGACTCGGTAATAAGCGACGTGATAACGATTTTCTAACCCATGGATGTTTAACTTTTTCGCGATCACAATGGAACACGCATAAAAGTTATCGATCGGGATTATAAAACGAGCACATACAAGTCGCGAGCCATTTCCCGAGATATATCTTTTCGCTAACAAAATCTTCATTCAATCTTTATTATAAATTATAGCCGTTTTCGGCAAGCCAATATTGAGAAAAGCCGTCGAAATAATAAAAAATCCGACAAGCGCGATGAATTTGACATTTGACATAAGGCCGCGAATATATAGCCTAGTAGTTCGGCTCCCGCTCGCTCCGCTCGGCTCAGATCGTCAATGCTCGCGGTATTAAAAACGTTATGTCTTGGGATCGCTCAAATCGTTAGAGTTAGCACGTGAATAGCACGCTTTTAAACTATGTCCGATTAGTTCCTCTGTGATTGAGCTACTGGGACCTGTCTTTTCATGGTATAACCCCAAGCCGTGTGAGGAGAAGATGTATGAATGCTGGAGGCAGGCCAGAAATGTGTGCCAGTGTAGGACAGGAGTGGGTGTGGCGTTCTTATCCTGTTGGTTTGAGTACCCACTTATTAAGGTATTAACATAACATCCTTTACATTTTTTTTCTTAACAATTCGTGAGTTGCCTTTACGGGAATATGGCAGACTTCTAGTTTTTTGCGAATAGGTGACTTGGTAAGAATATGTAGGTAACAGGGACAGAGTAGTAAAAAAGCGTTCATACTCTCTGGAATACGCCTCGGAGAAATGGCGTGATGGTTAGTTAGTTAATTATCCCCACGAAAGCCGTAAATATAATTATCCATGTCCAAACTCGCTCGATAATATAAACCCTTGCTAAAAGTAACATTTAAAATAAATTAATTTTACGATTATTGAAGCTCTCCTCTATGGCTGCGAAATCATGGCCACCTAACCAGGGCCTCAAGATAGCAGACTTCTAGAGTGCCAGAGAAGAATAGTGTATGTCTTAGAAGAATTTTTAGGTGTGCGGCTGGTTTGACCTAGTCAAGAAACACAGCAACCCTTTGGTATCTACTGTCATCCCGGCGAAGGGCGTTTTCAGCCATATACTTTACGACGCCCCTCCCGAGACGCCGCCACCACGCTTGCCTATTTACAAGGCATCAGGTTCTCGGCGTCCTGGTTTCGTCCCACTGTTGACAATCCGTCGGCAGTTTGCCGTGAGAGCCGCGGGACGTGGGCCTGACCTGGGAGGAGCGCGGGCACTGCCAGCCGACCGCTTAGCTCGGGGGCAGTTTGTGGAATACATATGCTCCAACACAGGGGAGCGGGTATGGTATGTATGGTGATGTGTTCCGAATATATATTTAATAGATAGTTAACTAGAAAATGGCGACCATATTAAAGTAATTAACAAACATAAAAATACACTGATTGGTGTTTTCATCACTTATATACTCCGAGGTTGAAAGTATTATAATTTCCTAAACAGCGAGGTTACTTAGTTATAGGAGTTCCATGCGTTTATTTTACTTCTTTGCACAGACGGGCGCCGATAAAGAGTTGCGTAATTATTGACAGGCAACCGTAGACCGAAAAATGCAATACTTTATGTGTTTGTCTTAACGATAGTGAAGCACACTGTTCTTTAGCTCACGATATTTATCAATATCGATGTTATTGTGTCTACTTATGCAAACGAGGATTTTTCAAGTTTTTTTTCAATAATAAAATGTGATTTAATTAAAACTATTTGTTTTTTTTCTTTGTTTGTCGCCAACACAGAGTTTTCTCAATTTCCAATTACGCAATATATTAAATAGTCCTATGCATATTTGGGTTTTCATGTAGCTCCTGCACCCGATGACACAACTCCTGAATTAAGGGAGATTTTTCCGGGACTGTATTTAAAGTTTTTTTAAAATTCAATCAAATCAAATTTATGTATTTTTTGTAATATTTTTATTGAATAAAAAGATCTGTTAAGTTTTACGACAGCGCACTTTCGATATTATAAAACTCTGCTTTAAACTCGTCTGGGTAATGTTGTTTATAAACTACTAAAATGAGGAGCAAAAAATAAAATATAAATGTGTTTAAATTGATTAAAACTTTCTTCATAATAAAGTAAGATTTTTATGAGAAATCGATCTCGATTCAGTAACGCCATTAGGACATACCTAATCGATACATAATCGAGATGTCAAAAGTAAATAAACGCTTGGATATTAGGTAAAGTTACTTCGTTTTTACGTAAGGTTACAAAATAACCAATGGCGGACTCCAACGTGGGGCAAAACCATTTACTATATAACTACCTCTCCTCTCCCTTATATGCGTCCACAGGTGCATAGGGGCCACTGCGCACGGTTCACCAAATGCAATGTATCTTGATTATTTTATTACCTGAAAGTTAGGATAATCAGTCTTACGCTTCAAGTACCATCCCAACGGTATCTCACACCATGGAAAATATAACAAAATCACATATTTCATTTAACATCCCTACAGAGATGAGGTAGAACTCTTTCAAATTCAGGAAATATGTTTCGAGCGTTTCTTACAGGGCTATATGACCTATCATTGGCTGGGTTAAAGAGGCCACTTTAAGTACACACACATTCTCCCATTCAGCTCATTAGAGCGAATATCCGACAACCTAGGTAACATTTTTGATTTATGTAAAATATGTTCACGAATCCGAGAATCATCCACCACCGCGTTAATAGCTCCTATCTATGCGCTTGGTATTGAAGTTAAGTATTTATTAGCCGAATTAACTCATTTATTGTATATTTTAGACTCTGACTCGAGTTAAATTTATTACTAGTAATCGCCTGCAGATGACTCTGCAATTTCATTGTACTTAAATCTCTAGACCAGGAATTACTTAATGAAAACATTTTGAAAAAATCACATGTTAATAAAAATGTTCATGTTGACCCCTACCCCTACGGGAATCGAACCGCAGACCTTTGTCACGGTAGCAAAAATGCCACATTCCACTACGCTTACAGACTGCGAAATAAAATTTTATTTATAATTGTCTGTACATATGGACGCCGCCCAACGACCTTATTACATGGTCCACATACAAGAACATGCCATGCCTTTCTCGGCCTATCTCGACCTTCCTACCACCAGACAACACTTGCTTTGATAACTTCTTTTTAGCCGTCTCTTTCGTATTCACGTGGATCGAACCTCAATATTAAATTTATTGAAATTGTTACGTCGAACCTGTAATCTTTTATCGCGAGTATTTAACTCGCGCTACAGGTTACACAACAGTAATTCCTTAATCACTTTCATCAGTCCTGGAGCGACCCATGAAACTGTCTAACCTTATGTTAGTATGGCTTCCTATCCTATCGTGGTGACACACCAATACTGCGGCCGGTGACGTCCAATTGTCCGCCACATATATACGATCATTTTGTAATTTTTTAACAAATATTATTTATTTCATCCCTGTGTTTTATGGTGTTTACACATCATTATAAATATTAATAAGTGATACCAAGGACTGGCGCTGAAGCGTAATACTGATCGTCTTGTAACAAATGATCAAGATTCGCTGCCCTTGTAGATCAATGCAGGTTTATATAATTATGGTGCGAATAAGGGTGAGCATAATAGTATATATCCTTACATCCCCATGTGAAGTTTACATATATATATAGAGTTTACATTAACTGACTCAAAAGTGTTATATTATAATACATTAAGTCTGTACGATTTATAATATAAAGATAACTGTTTTTTTTTTATTTATTTTTGATTATTTATTTAAAACATATTGCAAAGTACCAAATTAAAAATACTACATTTGTCCTTCACTGGGGGTAACCCGTGCCGAGGACTAATTATACAATTTTAATTATTTTTAAATTACTTAAGTATAACAATGGATTCCATTACATGTGGTGTTTTTGAATTGATTTTGTAAAATTCGAAAAAGTTATGAAAGATAAGACTATCTATTTGTTGAAATAATTTAGTTTATCACTCATTCTACCCACCTCCACTATCCAATTTGACACAAGCTTTTTTTGAAAACAAGTTCCTGTTTTAATTGTTCTGAAGGCCAAAGGAGCACGTTTGTAGAGCTTGCCAGCACTAATACACCATAATCCCTCTGACCCAAAAGTATGTAGTGTGTCCCTTTACTTCGCTTCAATAATTTTTCTGCTTTATTATAATATAAGTTGTTACATTTAAAATATTACAGTTTACATTTATAATATAAAGTTTACATTAAAATAATAAGTTTCACATTATCTATATAAGTTTTACAATTATAATATTACGCGAACATTATAATATAAAGTTTACCTCTATATTAGAAACTATAAGTTACATTATAATATAATGTAATTATTAATTCGTTAATCATACTATTTATTGCAGTTCATAATAAAAGTCCTTAGAAGTCAATACAGAGGAACTGAAAGTTCTAAAGGCATATTAAATTAACAAATGAATTTGTTTTTGTGATAAATTTTGATATACTTTTGCACTGCAGACGTGCTAAGACTATAACTCGCGTCATATGGTGACCAAAAAGACATTATTTGATTTTATGTTTCTCTACAAAATTTTTGCCTTTATATCTTTTTTTGACTGTCCCATTGATAAACTTTAAATTGCGTAACTTTTTGAATATACAAAACATTAGAAAATAGAAGATATTAAAATGATTAGCTCTTTCTGTTCAAAGTAATTAAAATCTATGTTTGATTGTCGTCAACTTACAAATGCCTTAGTATACGAGTGCCTGGTTCGAGTTACCTGTAGTAATGCACTAGTTTACTGTAGCCAATCATTCGACCAATTACAGTGCTTAACTCACGATACGAGAATGCACTGTATATCTAGGCGTTACAAGGCTTATGAACCTGACATTGGATGGGTTATGTGGCCACTTGATGTCTATTCTTTACCCCATTTCATCTAGGTTTTGATATCCATATCTGCCCATATACTGGTAATAATGGCGCGACGGGCGTCACATTCTAAACTCATCCATTGAGTAAATTGCTAACGCTATTATAGCAGAAACCGTTTATGATTGACAAGTGGGAGATCTTACGAATTATATTACAACTACTAGGATACGCTGAAGATGAATCTTCTATTTGTATGCTTATAAATTTTACCAGCAAATTTTTTAAACAACATTTTGATGTCTGTGCCAAATATTTTGTACTTACAAAACCTAAAAATTTACAACATTATTTATAAATGGTTTTTTCCCCTAGCGAAATTCTGAGCAAGATAGATAACTCAAATTACATTGGCTAGATGCATTTATTGAAATTAACCAAAAATTAAAAGCTGTTCGGCTCCAGATTTGAACCTAGGTCTTTTTGATCACCGGTTCAGCTTCCTTGATCCACTGAGCCAATCTATGTAAAATTTTTTCGTTAAGTATTTCGGATTTAAAATGAATCCACTCGTCAAAATTTTTACATTTTATATCATCGATTCACGTGTGTTACGATAATAGTAAAAATATATGCTCAGATGTCTTTAGTTTCGTTTCCGCGATCTGCGCGCAGCGCCACCCGTTAAATACTAAATGCTACCGTCTCTGTTTTCGTAATAATCTCTAACCTAACTAATTTGTAACCGTCGCGCACCTGCTCCGAAGGGTGAGGCAGAGTGTTCACAGTCAGCGCGGACTAATATCGCGGTCCGTTCTGAGGAACTCGCTCTACTCCCGCCCTCTTGTCGCCCGCATTTCAGATGAGTTAAACGTCGATTATTCCGATCTTCCTTCCCACAAGCCGAATTTCAAGACTTGAAATTTATTGATACATGATTAAGTACGTTTACGGCCTTCCTAAAGTTTACATCCATTACAGGTCGCATCATATATTTGTAATTGATGAAACAAAAGCTCGGTGAATGCAGAAAAATACATGACGAACAACGTAAAAGACCTTTTTGTTACTTTTTTCGTATATGCTATCTCAGCTTGTCATTCTGCTCTATATTTATTATGTTTTGTAGTCCCTAGTTACGTTAGATGAAACATTACCACAAATCGCCTATGAGCATCGCAATCTTTCAAATATAAAACTTCAATCTAGCCTCTCGCATCGCTTGTCGATTTTTCCACGCGCTCCATACTTGTTCACTACATAAGAGTTGGTACCTGTAATACATTTATGCATTCACAATTAATTTTGGTTTGACCCATTAAGCAGATTAATGCGTACTGCCTATCGTTGTCTTAGATTCTGTCACGTATAAAATTGCTTAGGGGGGATTATGTTAAATTATAAGAATTCAATATTATTTTAGAAGGGGCTTGGATTATTAAAAAATAGTATCAGATTTTAGTACAATATAATCAGTTATGACTCGGGCCCCTTTCCTCTCCTTTTTCTCTGATAACTCTCGTCGGCAGTTTACATCAGAGCTCACAGGATTTTTATAAATTAGGAGACCGCATGTAGCGTTTGCAGTGACTTATTGCCTTATTGTTAGATTATCTGTTGAGGAGATTATAAATGATTTGAATAAAGGACTGGGATTAAGGATGCGGGAAAGTCGAGTTCAATGCGGGGAGAGCATATTCGTTAATAGTGATCCTCCCGAATTTCGCTGCCCTTTAGGTTATGGGGATTCCTGTTAACGTTTAATAGTGCCGATTAAATAAAAAATAGTCAGGGTATTCTCACTTTAAAAAGATAAATGTCTGTGATATGGCCTTAAATAGGTTCTTCTATTACCATATAGACAGGCTGCAAGAACATCCCGTGTAGGCCGGTGCGCCAAATTTTTGTAAATTCGCTTACAGTCGGAGGATAAGGCTATAGTTTTATAATCAACCACTTTATAGTTAAGCAATCTAACCAAATGGGCGATAGGTCACATTCAGAGCGGAAAACTGGTGAACCTACATCGTTATTGGAGCGATTGCGTAAAGAATGATTTTTTTATTTGACCCAAATTAAATTTTTGATCTAACGATTAAGAAGTTGTGTTTTTTTTTAAAATTTAAATATTTTATCAAAATATCATGTATTGAGTGAAAATTGTGCTTTCCATAAATCAAAAATAAAATTAAAAACCATTAGTTTTAATCAATAAATTATGCAATTGTAGTTATCTGCGGTATACTATAGTCTGTTAAATATAGCTTGAATACTATACTGTCAAACGATTTTAACCTTTTTTAATTTTAAATGGTTTTAAAGCTGATCAATTTTAATATACTCCCATATATATGCAGTTTGCGGGACGTGGACTTGACTTGGGAGGATGCACGGAAGCTGGCGGCCGATCGCTTGACCTGGAGGCAGTTTGTGTGTGTGGCAGTATAATAAATAATGAATGAACTAATGAAAGCTTTTAAAAGAAGCAAAAAAAAATCAATCTAGATTCAAAAGTCGTATTACACATTCAACCATTATTATTATGGATAATTTATATATTGTATACCCTGCACCACCCCTACCCTGAAATTGAACCTGTAAACTCCTCCCCAAGAGCCACACGATCCAGAACACAGAAAATATTGAAGCAAGCAAAGACACACACTACTTTTGGTCAGAGGGATTATGTGTATTATGCTGTCAAGCTCTACAACATGCTCCCTTTGGCCATCAGAACAATAAAACAGGAACTTGTTTTCAAAAAAGCTGTGTCAAATTGGATAGTGGAGGTGGGTAGAATAGAGATAAGCAAAATTATTCAACCAAATAGATAGTCTTTTTTCATATTTTTAATTTTTACAATCATTTAAAAATGTATGGATCCATTGTATGTTAGTAATTAAAAAATAATAAAAATTGTAAAATTAGTCCTCGGCACGGGTTACCCCAGTGAGGACAAAATTTAGTATTTTTAATTTGTACTTTGTAATATGTTTTAAATAAATAAAAAAAAATAAATAAAAATACCTCAAGGGCGCTTTAAAATATTGAATTTAACGGCTCGGGAAATTTAAAGTGAGTGAAAACTCAATTTCTGAGTAGGAAATACCATTATCAAAATTAATCAAAAGATTTTGAGAACATATAGGTCTTAAGTTTCTTTCGAAACATCACTTCACTCTCACAGTTGCGCACTTCTAGTGGGAGAGCATTCCAAGCCACAGGGCCCGCAACCGCAAAAGCGCGCTCTCCAAACTTTGCGCGCTGATTACGGATCGGTACTAAAACCCTGCCTATAGCTGTAGATGTAGCTGATCGAAGTGTGAGACGTCTTTCAGCTAGTTTATCTGGAATGCAAAGCTCTTTTAAATACTCTGGAGCGGCATCATGCATGGCTTGTTGTACATATGATGTAGATTCACCAGTTTTCGGGTTGTACTACGAGTTTTGTAACACCGTGTATTTAATTGACTTTAGTGAAATAAATCAATAAACAGTGAAAGAAACTTTAATTCATCAAGTTAAAAGTGAAATAATATATTCATAATGAATTTGAACAAAAGAAGCAAGCGAGGAATAGTGAAGTTCTTAAGAAAAGGATCCATTTGGTGAAAATATATTATATATATTTTTTTAATTTAATGTATTTAATAATATTTAACAATACTTACATACTAAAACTCATACTTTAACCCAAACTAAAAAAAATAATACAAATATCCTTCTCTGTAAATAACTCAGTCTTAAGGCCACTTTATATGGGACAGTTTAGTGTGCAGTTTCTTGATCAGAAAACTACACAGTTTCTTGTACCGTTTTTCTGACCAATAAAAACTGCTCGGTGTGAATTTTACCTTTACACGGCACAGTTTACTGTCTGTAGGCATGCGCAGAACGCGACAGTCGGACCATACAATACACAGTCGGACTGCCATAAATGTTGCCATACTAATAATCTCTATCGTCGCTTATCTTATTAAATTTTTGCAGATCTATCGATTTGGTGGATATTTATCGAATCTACTGAAAATGTACAACCGATTCACCGATTTTGGAGACATTTTAATTTAAAAGCATTTATTTTATGCAATTATAAGCGCAGATAAATTCAACATTATTATGAATAACTTTAGGAACTTCTACCGATTTTACAATTTGGCAACATTACTCATCTGTCAAATAGTCGTTATTCGATATTTTGAATTTTAATCTAGGATTTCAGTTCATATTATTTGTCACATTATATTCATATTCGCCATAGTAAAAAATTATCAAAGTTTATTTGTAATATTACCGATACTATTGTATATTATACGTATTATATAACTGTCGTAATCGCCGCGGGTGATGCGCGCGCCGAAACTGTGTGGAAGTTAGCGCACAGTGAGAATCTGACACTAGCACACAGTTTTTCATCCAGTTTTAGCTTTATACGGGACAGTTTTCAGACTGCACAGGAAACTGTGTAGTAAACTGTCCCGTATATAGTGGGCTTTACGCTTCAGCGCCAGTCGAAGGTATCACATATGAAATATTTGACTGCAAACATTTCATGTAACAAATGATCAACATTCGCTGCACTTGGTGTACCAATGCAGTGCCCTATGCACCATTGGGAGCGGATAAGCGAGAGAAGTAGAACGTATTAGTATTAAATAACTCGGCATAATACAGGAACTTATAGTAGTAATAAAATTTTTTAAAAAAACTTTTCAAGTTAATACTTTTGGCTATTAAACCTGTTGCTCGATCACAGATCAGTACCGACTCGGTAATAAGCGACGTGATAACGATTTCTTACCCATGGATGTTTAACGTTTTCGCGATCACAATGGTTAAAACACGCATTAAAAGTTATCGATCGGGATTATTAAACGAGCACATACTAGTCGCGAGCCATTTCCCGAGATATATCTTTTCGCACAAATCTTCATTCAATCTTTATTATAATTTAGCCGGTTTTCGGCAAGCCAATATTGAGAAAAGCCGTCGAAATAATAAAAAATCCGACAAGCGCGATGATTTGACATTTGACATAAGGCCGCGATATATAGCCTAGTTCGGCTCCGCTCGGCTCCGCTCGGCTCAGATCGTCAATGCTCGCGGTATTAAACGTTATGTCATTGGGATCGCTCAAATCGTTAGAGTTAGCACGTGAATAGCACGCTTTTAACTATGTCGATAGTTATCTGTGCTTGAGCTACTGGGACCTTCTTTCATGGAAACCCATGCGTGTGGGAGAAGATGTATGAATGTGGAGGAAGCAAGAAATGTGTGCCAGGACAGAGTGGTGTGGCGTTCTATCCTGTCTGTTTACCACTTATTAAGGTTTAAACATCCTTTTACATTTTTTTTTTACAATTCGTGAGTTGCATTCGAAATGGCAGACTTCTGAGTTTTGAGAATAGGTGTCTTGGAAGAATATTAGGTTTCAGGACAGAGTAGTATGGCGTTCTATACTCTCTGAATACCGCTTCGGAGAAATGGCGTGATGGTTAGTTAGTTAATTATCACGAAAGCGTAAATATAATTATCATGTCCAAACTCGCTCGATAATATAAACCCGTGCTAAATCGTAACATTTAAAATAATTATTTTTACGATATTTGAATGCTCTCCTCTATGGCTGCGAATCATGGCACCTAACCAGGGCCCAAGATAGCAGACTTCTGAGTGCAGAGAATAGGTGTCTTAGAAGAATTTTAGGTGTGCGGTGGTTTGACTTAGTAAGGAACACAGCAACCCTTGGTATCTACTGTCATCCGGCGAAGGCGTTTCGGCCATATACTACGTACGCCTCCCGAGAGCCGCCACCAGCTTGCCTATTTTACAAGGCATCAGGTTCTCGGCGTCCTGGTCGTCCACTGTTGACAATCCGTCGGCAGTTTGCGTGAGAGCCGCGGGACGTGGGCCTGACCTGGGAGGAGCGCGGGCACTGCCGGCCGACCGAAACTGGGGGGCAGTTTGTTAATAATAATATGCTCCACACATAATATTCAAGGGTAATATTTTTTATTGATGTGTTCGAATATATTTAATAGATGTTAACGAAAAATATGCGATATAACATGTTATGGATGACTTGCCATTGGTGTTTCTTAGATTGTTTAACTAAAAGGTTGAAGTAATATATTTAACAGCAGTGGTTGCTTACAGTTATATATCTTTCCAAGCGTTTTATTTTACTTTTGACACATTTTGGGCGCCTATAAAAGTTCCGTAATTATTGACAGGCAACCATAGACCGAAAAATGCAATACTTCATGTTTTTGTCTTTACGATAGTGAAGCACATGTTCTTTAGCTCCGATATTTATCGATATCGATGTTTATTGAGCCTACTTATGCAACGAGGATTATTCAAGTTGATTTTTCCATGAAAAAATATAAAATGTGATTTAAATTTAAAACCTTATACTTGTTTTTTTTTCTTGTTTGTCGCGACACAGAATTTCTCAATTACATTACGACAATAAAATAGTCCTATGCATATTTGGGTTTTCTGTAGCTCCTGCACCCGATGACAAACTCCAATTAAGGAGTTTATCGGGACTGTATTTAAAAGTTTTTTTGTAAAAGAAATTATGTTTTTTTGTAATATTTTTTATTGAATAAAGACTGTTAAAAAAAAAAAGTTTTACGACAGCGCTTTCGTAATAAAAACTCTGCTTTAAACGTCTGGGTATGTTGTTTATAAACTACAAAATGTTGAGCAAAAATAAAATATAAATGTGTTAAATTGATTAAAACTTCTTCATAAATAAAGCAGATTTTTATGAGAAATCGATTCGGTAACGCATTAGGACATCCCTAATCGATACATAATCGAGCTGTCAAAAGTAAAATAAACGCTTGGAATTGGTATACTTTTCTGCTTTTAGCGAATATCCACACAATACCCAACAGATCCGAGTACAGATGCAAATCATACGTCACCACTAATACTTGTAAAATCCATTAGATTTTTCCAAGTTGTAGCAGCGGGACACTGAACCCGGCAACACCAAGTGCAGTGTATCGTTGAGCCATTCCATTACATTGCTTTAGGAAAAATCTAGTCTTGTCAAATTTGAGTACCAGTCCATCTATTAACACATCTATGGAAATATTAAAAAATCAATTTATTTAAATCATTTAATATCCCTACAGAGATGAGGTAGAATTTTCTTTCAAATTCAGGAATATGATATTCGAGCGTGTTACAGGGCTTATGACCTGTCATTGGCTGGGTTAAGTGGCCACTTTATGTGTACTAACAAACATTCCCCATTCCGCTTATTAGCGAATATCCACACCAGGTAACATTTTTGATTTTGTATATATATTACGAATCGAGAATCATCCACCAGCGCGTTAATAGCTCCATCTATGCATTGATATTGAAGTTAAGTATTTATTAGCGAATTACTTCATTTTATGTATTAAGACTCTGACCGAGTTAAAATTAATTACTAGTAATCGCCTGCAGATGACTCTGCAATTTTTTTTAACTTATATTTAGACCAGGAATTTTATGAAAACATTTTGATAAATCATAATGTTAAAAATTTTCAATCTAAATCACTAATGAAATATATATACGGGAATCCCCGCGACATAGTGCCAGAGTAGATAAATGCCATTCCACTCACGCCAAAAAAATAAATTTTAATTTGTTAATGTCTGAAATAAATAATGCCGCATAACTTATTTACCATTTACATGTCCACTTTCAAGAACTTGCCATGCCCTTCTCGGCTTATCTCGACTTCTACACCCAGACACAATTGCATGATAACTTCTTTTAGCCGTTCTTTCGTGGATAACGTACTCGAAATTTCAAAATAAATTTTTTTAAATTTTAATGCCAACCTGCAGGCATTTAGTCGCGCTAACTTGGCTATGGGTAAAAACATAATTCCTTAAAACTTTCAAATCTGTGCGACTTAGGATGTATTGTGTTTTACCTGATACAAGGTGTGATATTTTATTCGGTTGCCGTGTCTTATGTGTATAATTGTAAACTCATTTATAGATACAAGTATTCAATTTCAAGTTATTCGCGTATTATTAGTGTTGCTTGTATTTCAAGTATTTCTTTTTATAATATCACTTTGTCGAGAAACTAATAATGATTGCATTTGTAATCATCGTATATCAACTTTTTCGTTGGTTTTATCGATTTAGGTTCCATTTCAAAACTGTGCGTCATTGAAAATGATAATTGATTTATGATATATACATTATCCGTTAGTAAAATGCATTTCTGATATATTTTTTACTTTATCTGAAGTGTTATTTTAAAATTTAGAAAATGAGAGAATATTAGAAGTTCCACTGGTTGATATTCGTGTTTAGATTTTATTTATTGGAATGTCAAAGTAATTGATCGCTATACTGAGGAAATTAAAGTCGGAATGGACTGCGGGGTAACCCGTTTGATCATTTTACAATTTTTATACACATTTTTAAAATTATGAATCATTTAAAGAGGGGAACAGAACGGAGCATTTTAAAAGTGATTTTGAAATGCGATAAAATGAAATGCAAAGATGCCCCATGGGATAGTTGCATATGATTTAGATGCCCCACTAAGATGCAGCCAATAGTGGGATAACTCATATATTTGTTAAAGTTAAGATCTTGTTAGTATTTTGAAGGCCAAATTGGATTAAATTTTGTTATGCCCATGTCATTCAAATACACTCCCTTGAAAAAAAATATGCTGTTGCTGTCTTTACTGGCTTCGTTCTGTAGACTGCAGCACAATTTGATCATACCAAGTTGTATCTACAAAATATACGCACGACTTTTTATAATCATTTAAAAAAAAATATATAATTTTCATTATGAAATATGCGTTACTTATAATCCCTTAATTGCCTTATGATATATTTAGTACCTACTATGATACATTTAATATAATGCTTTGAATAATTTTTTTTCATTTTAGTTTGTTTAGCTTTTAAGCGCTATTTGCTTGGGACATTTCGTCCTTATGGATATGGACCCCACGTTGAGTTCGATATGCGAACTCAAATTATAGTTTTATTTTCATTTAGTGAGTATTAAGTTTACAATACTGCAAAAAATTAGACTTCAATTGCTATGTGACAAAATAACAGTTTTTATTATACTTAAAAGTTAGATACAAATTGTTATATTACTTTTTTCGAAATGTTTTGACCTATATTTAATTGATAATTTTCGAGTTCCAGTAGTTATGGGTTAGATCAGTGTATTTCCTTTCCGATCATGAAAAGAAAAAGGCCATTACTAGTCTAAGTGTTGCATCCATCTATTTAAGAAATACGCTAGCATTATGGCAACAAACCAGGTGATACAATCGATATCTTATCACTATAAATGAAGAGGTTGCCAAACCTTCGCTAGACCAAGACTTTCTCCACTTAAACTGTCGCTATGATTTTAGAATTGGCTATGAAAGTAATTTCATTTTTAATAAGCAACATAGATTGAGTGATTATGTAGAAAACAAATTTCGTATAATATTGAATTTGATTTTATTTCAGCCAGTTGTTGTTTGTTCGATTATGTGTAGATTGAAATATGTTAATCAATATTCTTGAACAAGTGATCCCAGTACAAAAGTAGTTTCTTCGTCGGTTCTCGTGGCTCTTTCCAAGTCTAGGTCCACGTCCCGTAGAAATTTGTAAATGTTATAAAATATTATGACATAATATTTATATTTTATTAAACTATGTATGTACATAACGCTTCATCTGATAAATTTATTTATTTTGTGAGACCCATTAAGTGATTTTAGCAGATGTTTGCTTTATTGTTTTAAGTATTTTTTTGACAGTGTTACCAATAATAATATAAGTTAGATACATTACATATAACCTGCGGTTATATATAAGTCGAAGAAATACAGCAACTGCGGCTAAATAACAGAGATATACAGCAAACTGTTTGCTAAAATAAGTTGGAGAAATACAGCAAACTGCAGCTAAAAATCTTAAAATACGCCTCACTGAAAAACGATGACTTCAAAAATGAGTTTATAGCTCTCAAATGCAGATTTATTATCTTATAAAGATAAAAAATAAACCAACTTATTCAATAAATAAATTGGTCAAAAGTCCAACGCACTCATCCGGCGATTTTTCAGCGGCCTACAGACCTCGAGAGTGCAAATGCGCAGTCCAAGCGTCGGGCCCTGTGGCAGTGTTACGCGCGGTGCGCTTGGACTGTGCCTGTGCAAGAACGCCGGATTTGTGTTACGCGGTTAGTAATGTACGGAAAACCTCACATTCTAGGCGGCGTTGTTTGCATGATTTTCCGAACATCGCGCGTTTGGAATGTGCGTTTTGTGAAGTAAATACCAACTGGCTATAGATGAATCAAGGTTATGATGGCATTTGACGTTTACACACGCGGCAAATATTGATGGAAAAGGAATGCAAACCAACAAAAATAAAATAAAATGGGGTGGTACTTAACAACTTGCCGTGCAGCTGTCAAAATTTCAAAACATTTTTTTCTCTTGGTTTGTAGAGTAAAGCGTGAAAAGCTGTGATTGGTTGATACGCGATTGGGTCACGCCTTATTATGTATTGTCAAATTTCGCTTTTCAAAAATCTATTTGATTTTAAATTATTTTATTTAACCTAACCTATCATTAACCTACTGTATAAATTTCATAACCATTATATAAGGATATTGCTTTTAAATAGCCATTTGATTTAAAATTATTTTATTAAACCCAACCTATCTTAACCTACTGTATAAATTTTAACTTAACCTATTATCCATGGATTTAGCAATAGACTAGTCTCATAAAAAGCACGGCAAGTTGTTAAAGTTACACCTGTATCTTATGGATTATGCAATTCTAGCCTTCGGAATTCTAGCTTTCTTGTATGAAAATAATGTCAGGCCTTTGTACAAGAATTTTAGAAAATACTAATTCCCTCCCATAAAAAGCTAGAGCTTAGGGCGATTTTCATACTAATTTTCTTCATTTATAGCTTTCATCAGGTCCGCAGAATTTCCGTATCGATTTTTTGTTTTTGGGGATTCCCAGCTAGTTTCACCAATCATGTTGACATCGTCGGTCAAGTCCTATTGGTCTTAAAAAGACGAAGCTCGGCATATAAATTCAACGTTACGCATGAGGGCCCGTCTCCAGTCCTTAGTTTCGATCCCGTGCGTGGGTCTTCTTTTCATTTTCTTATGTCCTTCTCTGAAACCTTTCGTTAACCACTAGTTTCACGTTGTTGGTTCCTTCAGTTAAATTGTTTCCGTAAACTTGTTCTAATCGAGCAATAATCTCACGGCATCCTGCGCTGTTCCTCAATCAGATTCAGGAAGAGGCAAAATTACGACGGCAGGTAAAAAGGGTCCTTTTTTCCATGTGACGCTTTCGTACACATAAGGGTTGGTACCACGACTCCATTATGAACTGCCAATAATTTAGCACATTTGCTACGGCACCATTAACTCTGTCACCGGCAACTCGTTTATTACACAATATTAATATAGTAATGGTAATGATATGTAACCCGTAGAGAAAAATATTAAGGAACGTTATTAAGAGCTATTTTACTACTCATCAGAAGTAATATTGTTCTATATTAGGAAAATTAGACACAATTATCGTAGGCGACACTGAAGAAAATAACGAATCCTCATATCTCTCTGTTTAGGCATTCGGTAGCGATCATTCTTGACCTTACAATATACAATGGAATTGTTGCCGCGTTTGGATGGATATAAATTATTGAGGACGGGAACTTTCAAATGTGACTAATATAAAAAATTTTGGAAAATGGGTTTTTGTTCCCAATTAAATACATGGTGTAACAAAACTCGATGTACAACCTGAAAACTGGTGAATGTACATCATATTTGCTAGAAAAAATGTTTTTTTTTCATCTCATAAAAGCTTTTATTAGTATCTACCGCAGATTAAGTAAAATTGCACAAATTCATCTCAAAGTGCTGTTTTTATTTATGGGTAGTATTGATTTGACTAAATGCATGACATTGACAACAAATTTGCAAAAAATATATTTTTTTTAAATCAACTTTGTACTCAATTTTCTCAAAAACTATGGTTCAAAAAAAAAAATGAAAATTCTACAAAATCAACTCCAATTATTATGTAGATTCATTGGTTTCCCGCTTGTTCCTACATCGAGTTTTGTTACACCATGTATTAAGGCCAAAATTCATTCAAAAAAAAAATGCAAAGCGAATTTAATTTAAATTGTAGTTAAAATCATGTCCTAAACTTATCAGTCGTGCTAACTGACACTATCTGTTTTCCTTTCAAAGAAAAAATCATAATGTTTTTTTTTCATACCTTTTGTACCTTCTTATAGTATAGCGGTAACCCCTCTCGTGGGATATGTTTGAATTAACAATGTGAATAAATAAATAAAAATTAATTTAATTATTTTCATATTATGAATCAATGTTAATAGTTGACACTGTTGCAATATTTCTTTACTACACACTTAACACCGTTGTTGGTTGAAAAGAAAATGGCTACACCACTGAATAAGTTTTTATTTATGTATACAATTTTTAAATGTCTCTAATTTTCTGTGTATTGTGTAAATATATTTTAATTCTGGTTTTAACTGAACGGTAAAACTCATTGTCACTCGTATAATCATATAAAAACATGTATAGAAGTTCTTGGGTTATTTCAATCGACGGGTTTTCTCCTTTTCAAGAAAACCAAGATTTCATGCTCAAAATCACTTAGCACTTTTGAATATTTCCGTCCTCAATTGTTCATCAATAAAATTGCTCAACGCTCCTACTACCTATCGGTTTAAAAAATAGTCAATTTTTTGGAATTAATGTTTTTTCTACCCCTAAGATCCCAGACGATAGTGATTTTGTATGAAATTTAAATTACATCGAAATTAGAGCAGAATGCAAGGCCGAGATAAGCATTATCGACAAAATTAAGAAAAGTCTTTTTGCGTTGGTTCGGTCATGTAGAGTGAATGGATGATGAAAGAACGGCTAAAAAAATATAATGATGCGATGCGACTAGGAATCCCTGAGAAGACATGGCATGATCAAGTAAAACAAGTGCTTGAAAGTGGGCATGTAAGAAGTCGGAATAATCGACGTGCGTGCGTGAGAAGATGTATGAATGTGGAGGAAGCAAGAGAAGTATGCCAGGACAGAGTGGTGTGGCGTTCTATCCTCTCTGCCTACCCCTTCGGGGAAATGGCGTGATGGTTAGTTAGTTAGTTAGTTAGTTTAAATAACATGTATAAATATGGGTAAATTTAATATCATAAAATCTATTTAATGATGACATTATCAGTATTTTAATTTTTAAAAAGAAATCTATGCAATATTATGACATTTGCAGATATTTCTATTTGTTAATACTAGCGGCTTGTGCTTGAAAGTCATGGTGGAGTGGGGATTCGAATTGGGGATCTCTGGACTCAAAGAATGAGGTTCAGTCACCACTTTCCTATGGAATAATTGGATGGGGGAGAGCGTATAATAATCATATAAAAACTTTGGAAACATCTCAAAAATTAATTATCAAAATAATGCTCCATAAAGAGAGAACCTTCCCCTCCCTCCAATTGCAAATCTAATGGATATAAGACGAACATATAATTTATTACAATGTTTAAATTATGTATTTAGGCACCAAAACTTTTTTGCTAGAAGCTCAAATAGGTCTAGTCAAAGAAGAATCCGAGTGCTAGAAATTCCATATTGTAAATCACGACTTGCTCAGAGACATGCACATTTTATTGCCCCCAGTTTAATTAATTACTTTTTAACTGACAATAAAATGGCGTTGTCACATTTTCAAAATTTTTCATCTCTAAAAAATTAACACAAAGTTGGATACATAGTGTAAAGGTAGAATCATTCTTACTTTAAAGACCATAACAATAACATAATCTACGTCATTTTTTTTTATATATTATAATTATTTCCCCTCTTCTTCTTCCGGTGTAAAGATACCAATATCTTGTATTCCTTCTTTTTTTAACTATCTTGTTTACATTATCTGTTATTTCTCCATTTTTACATGACTATCTTTCGCTTTTGCCACGTGCACACTGTATGACTTTCACAGTATACCCACAAACAGGCTATGCCTTGGTGGGATTTTTTTTATACATTTTTAAATATGTTTTTTTAATGTATATCTATGTAAACAAAAAAAAATCTTTCTTAAATAAATAAAAGAATGCGACACTACCGCTGGGCCACCAAAAGCCGTAATTAATCAAGATTAACGCAGTAATTAACATTCATTATATTTTCCTTATCCGCACCCAGTGGTGCATAGGGCACTGCGTTGATACACCAAGTGCAGTGAATTTTGATCAATAGTTGCGTGAAGCCCAGATGATCAGTCTTACGCTTCATTGCCAGTCCAAGGTATCAAATATGAGATATTTTTATGTTAAAAATACATTCAAATAGATATTTCGTATTGACCGCCTTAGGGAATCGAACCCGCGACCTAATGCAAGGCAGCCCAGCGTGCTATCGCTACACCACGAGGCGGAAACACTTACTATACATACTTAGTGTAATAAAACTCGATGTACAAGCGGGAAACCAGTGAATCTACATCATATTTGACGTCAATTTTGTGGAATAATTTAATTTTATTTGACCCATAGTTTTTTGAAAATTGATGTAAAATATCATTTATTAACTAACTATGAAACCATCTCGCCATTTCCCCGAAGGGGTAGGCAGAGAGGATAACTAACGCCACACCACTCTGTCCTGGCACACTTCTCTTGCTTCCTCACACACTCATGTCCTTCTTCTCATGCACGCACGTCGATTATTCCGACTTCTTACATGCCCACATTCATAGCACTTGTTCTACTTGCACTTGTCATGGTCATGCCGTGTGTCTTTCTCGATTTCCTCGACTTCTACATCCAGGCACAGTCGCATCATATATTTTTTTAGCCGTTCTTTCATCATCCATGATATCTAAATCTAAATGATAAATCTAAATTATGAATATATGATTTCTACTTACTGGTCTATTCACTTATTTTACTATCATCACAAATGTTACTATTTTTTGTTTTTGTTTCCTAAATAAATGAAAATAAAATAATAAAAAAATCCATTCGCTCTACATGACCGAACCATCGTAAAAGACCTTTCTTAATTTTGTCGATAATTTTTTTTTTTTTTTACCACCTCAACAGCCCAGGAGGCCCAATTACAGAGGGGAACAACGTCACAAACACCCGAAATAAAAATCACTTTTGATTTTTTGAGTTCTCACCGGGAATCGAACCCGGAACCTCCGTATCGTGTGTCCAGCGTCTTAACCATTACGCTACTTAGGCCGCCTATAATACTACTATAATGCTTTAATACTACTAAATTAATACCTACTATTCATAAAGAAAACGAAATAATAAACGGCATTTTAAAATGAATTTGTGCAATTTTGCTTAATCTGTGGTAAAAAAATTCAGCTCAAAAAGTCATATTACACATTCGACTCCAAATACGATGAAGATTCACCAGTTTTCGGGTTGTACTACGAGTTTTGTTACATCATGTATTAAGGAATTCAACAGCTGAAGGGATACTAGACTGTTGGAGTGTAGGCGATTCACTTGAAGCAGTTGTGGGAGTAACGTACGCAGATAAGATGATTAGGCAGTAATTCATAACGTCAGACGTAAGTGCGCAGGACGAACTGCGCACCACTGAAGCCCTCTGGTTTCCTGAGCCAGGGTTGGCAAAACGGGTGGCGATTAGCTCCGAAAAATAATTTCACAGAAGCGACATTCCACACTTGAAAAATACTACCGTGTCTGAGGTGTCCAGTCACCCACTGCGTCATCAATAGGCGGCTGCGTCATCACAAGACATCTACGTCTTACGTTTCGCGAATTGGCCTAAGCGCTGGAGTCTTTAGACGGCGGAATTCGATGATTTGATAATGACAAGAGGCTCAGAAAATATAAGATTAGAAAAGAAAAGAAAAGCTATGTCACAGAATTGTCTAATGTATAAGGGCACTACACGGGTGGTTGTAATTACTAATAAATAATGATCGGGGTAGAAACTAACATCCCTACCACTGTTAATTTGGGCCGACTCTGGTTGGTTTGGGTGATGGAAACAATGACAATTATAATACATAAGCTGAGACGGTGGTAGGGGTACAATGAAAGCATTTGTTCGGGTACATAATCGTAAATTCATCCGCATTTTTATCACACTAACAATCTTAAAATCGCGGTTTAGCTTGTTGAAAAAATCGGTAGAGTTGGCTGGACTGAAAAAAGACTCAATAGTCTTTAAAGCAGTCTAGGGAAAGGGTGGGGCTTTCATTGTAATGTATAAGGGCATTAAAATGTATGAGGAGATTCCAGATGAAATAAGAAATGAACAAAATGTAAAGTTATTTAGGGTTAAATGTAAAAAATACATGTGTGAAAAATATTAGTGGAGGTATTATATTATAGCTAAATTGAAAAATGTATAATAATAGAATAAGAATAGCTAGGAAAAAAAAAATAGGTGTGATGTAATAATATTAGTCTGTGTAAAAATTATTTAGTACTAAATAAATATAAAAATGAAAAATATTTTTTTTTTAAATATATAAGTCGCGTTATGAAATTAACCATAAGAAGTGTATATTTTAAGAAAATTTGTATTGAAACGCATCTTCAAGTGAATTCTTAATCGAAGGGCGATTACTAATGATATTCTACAGATATGTGGAAAAAAAGAAAAGGCTAAAAGAAGTTTAAATGCAAGTGTGCCGGGATGTATAAGCCGCGGAAGGCCGAAAAAGACATGGCATGACCAAGTACGTCAAGTACTTGGAAGTGGTCATGTGAAAAGTCGGAATAATCGGCGTGTGTGCATGAGAAGATGTATGAATGTAGAGGAAGCAAAGGAAGTCTGTCAGGACAGAGTGGTATGGCGTTCTATCCACTCTGCCTAAATGGCGTGATGGTTAGTTAGTTAGTTCTACAGATTTGGCTTGCGAGTGGTCGATTAAAACCTAATCAAAGATCTGAACACTCGGAATCTTCGAAAAAGAATTTCAGAGATGGATTTCCATGCTTGAAAAATACTAACGTGCCTAGTGTGGCCCAGTGACAGCTAGGCATCCACGTCATCGCTAGACGTCCACGTCACACGCTTCAAAATGTCTGTGCGTTGGCTGCTGATAAGTGCTGGAGTCTACTACTACTACTACTACTTTCCGTTATCCGCACCCAATGGTGCATAGGGCACTGCAGTGGTACACCAAGTGCAGTGAATCTTGATAATTTGCTACATGAAGGCAAGACGATCAGTCTTATACTTCAGTGCCAGTCTAAGGTATCACATGCGAAATATTTTTATGTGAAAATCACCTGCTTAAATTATACGATTTATAAACGAATTCATTCATTCATTTAATATACCATATCCCGCTCACTATGTGGAGCATATGGAATCCACAAACCGCCTCCAGGCCAGGCGATCGGCCGCCAGCTCCCGTGCACCCTCCCAAGTCAGTCCACGTCCCGCAAACTGCCGACGAATTGTCAACAGTGGGACGACCAGGACGCCGAGAACCTGATGCCTTGTAAAATAGGCAAGCATGGTGGCGGCTCTCGGGAGGCATACGCAGTGTATGGCCTAGCCAGCCGAAACAGCACAGATAATCTTGCATTCACAGGAAATTTTCTACTCCACTTTGAGATATGTGTTTTTTAGTTCAGAAAACCATGTCATCCTTGCCGTGGTAATCTCCTGTACTGAAATATCCCAGAGCGAGCTATTTCCGAGATTTCGTTTGTGTGTGGCGGATATATAGTAGCTAGCTATTCTTGTCTTTCTATATCTTAAAATATTTATTCCGCCTCGTGAAGTAGTTGTTGAGAGGATACGCCACCACGTGACTCGCGGCCACTTTCCGTACAAACGTATTCCTCGCGTAGCGTTTAAATAATAATATCGGAATAATCGACGTGCGTGCATGAGAAGATGCATGAATGTGGAGGAAGCAAGAGAAGTGTGCCAGGACAGAGTGGTGTGGCGTTCTATCCCCTCTGCTTACCCCTTCAGGGAAATGGCGTGATGGTTAGTTAGTTAGGGTTTAAAAAATACGTGTTAAAAAGTGTGATCATTACAACTTAAACTAGTTTTGAAATTTGAAAGAATCAAAGCAACCACAATATTATAGGAGTTTTTGAAAGTCATGTCGTTTAAAAGCCACTACGAAACATTTAAATATTTTTATTTTATTTATTTCAATATATACATAAAAGAAAACAATACATGTCCTACTGAGTTGCCTATAAAATCGATAAGTGGAGAAAATAAAAGTATTGGATATTTTGCGTAATATACCTAAGATAAATTGAAAATGTGTGGTAAGCTTATGTATGATAGGTACAAATGTCGAAATTGGAGCAGAGTGCAAGGCTGAGATAAGCATTATCGACAAAATTAAGCTTTCACGATGGTTTGGTCATGTGGAGCGAATGAGCGATGAAAGAACGACTAAAAGAAGTTTAAATGCAAGTGTGCCTGGATGTAGAGGCCGCGGAAGGCCGAGAAAGACATGGCTTGACCAAGTACGTAGAGTACTTGAAAGTGGTTATTTGAAAAGTCGGAATAATCTGCGTATGTGCATGAGAAGATGTATGAATGTAGAGGAAGCAAAGGAAGTCTGTCAGGACAGAGTGGTATGGCGTTCTATCCTCTCTGCCTACCCCTACGGGGAAATAGCGTGATGGTTAGTTAGTTAGTTAAATTGAAAATACCCAAGGTTGAGAAAACTGACGTGGATTTTGTTAAAAACACAAATTGGTAATAACACACTTCCAAATTGTTCATTCATAATCAACAGTGACGCCAATAACATATTTAAAATTTTGCATCTTATAGCCGAGATTATTAAAAAATAATTAAAGTTGACTGATGTGAGTGTATTTAAAAACCATTTAACAAAAACAGGAGTGTTACTAAAAATACTAAAAACTGTGCTCTTATACTTATGTTCAATTACAATACACTGATGTTTTTTAAACATTTTAACAAAATTGACACTAGTGCTACCAAAACTAATAAAAGATGTGCGCGAAACACCTAACATTAATTTATAATTGTGAAAATTGAGCTATCTGATGTGGGAGGTTTGAAAACATATAAAAATTCAATGACAGCTGGACCAAAGATGTCCAGTTTTTAGCCTGGTGAGATGTCTCTCATCTGCGCGGGCAGGCAAAAAGCTGCCAAGGATAAAGATAAAGATAATACCTTGACTAACGCATCGTACTTGCTTGTGTCCCGATAGTGAAGTGACTCCTGGCTCCATCGAGGTGTGGTCAGACCTTCCAGAGGAGATCAAGAATGACCCATCGCTGGCGCCTTTCAGAAATCAGTACGAGAAACAGCACGGTGAGTGAAGCATTATTTCAATATCTCTTTAAAATCTTCTCTTTAAATATAATTTGGTCTCCTTAACACATGCTTTCCACTGCCTCCTATTCCTGGCCATCTTTCTCCAGTTCTCTTCCACACACTCCATCCATCACATCTTCCTAGGTTTACCTTTAAGGGATCTACTTTTTTTTTTTTTTTTTTTGAGTTGCTGAATAAGAAAGCCTTACATGTTAAGTACAAGGCTTCGAGAATTCAGAGAGGTGTTTTGATTCTGTTGGTCGACACTTTTAATTATTCATTTTACTGTCCCTGGTTCAATGCCTTGATCTGTTTGGCCACCATTGTCATGAAGTTCATGAGTAATGGTGCGTGTTTGCTTTTCATAATTGAGGAAACATCTGTCATTGACAAGTTGCGCCTACTGCATTCACATTCAAGACTGTACCGTTGTAAGCTGAAAATCGGACAGTGAAAAAGCAGATGCTCAACACTTTGAGAAGAGCTGTCATCGCACAAGCAAAAATCGTCATCTCTTATTTTAAACCTCTTAAGATAACTTCTCATAACTCCGTGGCCAGTAAACATCTGCGTCAGCTCGAAGGATGTTTCATGATGATTACGGAAGAAAGCTGCATCGGCTAATGTGGGGAAGAACATTTTTGTAATTTTTCCAGTAGTAGAAGTGCTATATCGTTCTTCCCATTGCTGCTGGATCTTGTGTTTAATGCAACGCTTCGCAAAGCTTAAAGGAAAATCTGAGAAAAAAGGGGCAGTTCTCTTACAAGTTGCAGCTCGAGCCTTTTCATCAGCCTTTTCATTCCCCAAGATGCCAGCATGACCTCTGATCCAGCAAATTTGTAAGACTATTCCTCTTGTCTTCATAAGCTTCATTCTGTTCTGGATTTCCACGATAAGAGGATTTACAGAAAGGGATCTACTTACTAAGTATGTTTGTTGGTCTTTTTTCGGACATCCTATTCACGTGCCTTGCCCAACGCAGCCATTTCCCCGTAGGGGTAGGCAGAGAGGATAGAACACTATACCACTCTGTCCTGACAGACTTCCTTTGCTTCCTCTACATTCATACATCTTCTCATGCACATACGCCAATTATTCCGACTTTTCACTTGTCCACTTCAAGTACTTGACGTACTTGGTCAAGCCATGTCTTTCTCGGCCTTCCGCCGGCTTCTACATCCAGGCACACTTGCATTTAAACTTCTTTTAGCCGTTCTTTCATCACTCATTCGCTCCACACGACCAAACCAACGTAAAAGCCCTTCCTTAATTTTTGTCGATAATGCTTATCTCAGCCTTGCACTCTGCTCTAATTTCGACATTTGTACACCTATCATACATAGTCTTACCACACATAGATCGCATTTCAACAGCATTCAGTCTACTTTCATCCTTCTTTTTCCAACACCACGCTTCACTACCATACCATATTCACTACCATGCCATGTAATAAATTTGAGTGTGGCATTCAAAATATTATTCAATAGAGCAAACAAAACAAATTGTTCACCAATGTCTCCAAATATTTTGTAATGTTAAACACAAGAGCGTCAAAAACAATATATATTTCGTTTATCTCTTCCATAACTATCTTCGACAGACAGCATCGATTGTTTTACCTACCACGATGCAGAACCAACCTGCCAATGGTTATGCCTGTTGGTAGAGCCATCTTGCTTCTTAATCGCGTTCCCACATCGGATGTCGATATATTACACGACCAGTGGGTATACCTTTGGAAGAAGGCACTTTCTAGCTTATATATTACAACGATTCTGTCTGGGACTTTGTTTATACTAACCTAGACTTATCTATATGATTTATTATTGTATTAAGAATGATTTAGATATTTCTGTAATCTTTTCTTAATAACTATTATATAAAATGAAATAATATTATCTTCCATTTCGTTATAAAGTACATTTGTGCAATTTCAAAAATTTCTGCTGACTTGTAAATGAAACTTTATCGTTTTCCCCAATGGTTTCTGATTGTATTCTGGGCGTCTTCAAGCTACAATAAAATATATTCAATTTCGTAATTCTATTTCTGAGATTGTATTTTTATCGCAGTTTAATCTTATTATCCCGCGTGACGTATTTCTTCCGCCACATATATACTACGTATGCCTCCCGAGAGCCTTAACCATGCTTGCCTATTTTACAAGGCATCAGGTTCTCGGTGGTTCACTGTTGACAATTCGCTGGCAGTTTGCGCTAGAGCTGCGGGACGTGGACTTGGCTTGGGAGGATTCACGGGAGCTGGCGGCCGATCGCTTGGCCTCGAGGCAGTTTGTGGAATCCATATGCTCCGCATAGGGAGCGGATATGGTATAATGATGATGATGTATTAGATAATCACCAGAGAAACAACTCTATAGTAAAATTACCAGTCCGTGTATATTATTATTATGTAAGTAATTTGTCGGGCTTTTTCAAGGCGTCAAATGTGACGTCTTAATCAATTTCTTTTTACTTAGAAACGATGATTGAATAATTGATTGAAAATTGATTTCATACATAATTGGTGGGTACAGAAAGCCAAGTATTGGAAAAGAATTCGGATACTTCGAGTATGTACGCATAGAAATTGAACATTAAGAGCAGACTCCACCACGTGACTCGCGGCCGCTTCCCATAACAAACGTATTCCTCGATTTTCTCCCTGGAATTTAACATTAGAGCAATGGTTTTTTCACACATTTTAGATATCGACCAGATGCGTGTTTGTATCGGCTTATTTTTTAAATATTTTATTACAATTATGACAAAAACAATATTTTAACATGGTATTTTTTTCTTAAAAGAACAGTCCACTGTTCTGTACCCTCGATCAGCGGGGCTAATGGCGACGTGGAGTGACAAGGAAGGAACACCTTGATACAGAACAGGTAATCAGCAGTAAATACCTTGATACAGAACAGGTAATCAGCAGTAAATACCTATACCACCTTATACCAGTTACTACAGACAGACACTCACCTAGATATCCCCAATACAGAGGAGGAAGGAACGGTCCACTGTTCTGTACCCTCGATCAGCGGGGCTAATGGCGACGTGGAGTGGACAAGGAACACCTTGATACAGAACAGGTAATCAGCAGTAAATACCTATACCAGTTATTACAGACAGACACTCACCTAGATATCCCCAATACAGAGGAAGGAACAGTCCACTGTTCTGTACCCTCGATCAGCGGGGCTAATGGCGACGTGGAGTGGACAAGGAACACCTTGATACAGAACAGGTAATCAGCAGTAAATACCTATACCAGTTACTACAGACAGACACTCACCTAGATATCCCCAATACAGAGGAAGGAACGGTCCACTGTTCTGTACCCTCGATCAGCGGGGCTAATGGCGACGTGGAGTGGACAAGGAACACCTTGATACAGAACAGGTAATCAGCAGTAAATACCTATACCAGTTATACAGACAGACACTCACCTAGATATCCCCAATACAGAGGAAGGAACAGTCCACTGTTCTGTACCCTCGATCAGCGGGGCTAATGGCGACGTGGAGTGGACTAGGAACACCTTGATACAGAACAGGTAATCAGCAGTAAATACCTATACCAGTTACTACAGACAGACACTCACCTAGATATCCCCAATACAGAGGAAGGAACAGTCCACTGTTCTGTACCCTCGATCAGCGGGGCTAATGGCGACGTGGAGTGGACAAGGAACACCTTGATACAGAACAGGTAATCAGCAGTAAATACCTATACCAGTTACTTACAGACAGACACTCACCTAGATATCCCCAATACAGAGGAAGGAACAGTCCACTGTTCTGTACCCTCGATCAGCGGGGCTAATGGCGACGTGGAGTGGACTAGGAACACCTTGATACAGAGACAGGTAATCAGCAGTAAATACCTATACCAGTTATTACTACAGACACTCACCTACCTAGATATCCCCAATACAGAGGAAGGAGGAACGGTCCACTGTTCTGTACCCTCGATCAGCGGGGCTAATGGCGACGTGGAGTGGACAAGGAACACCTTGATACAGAACAGGTAATCAGCAGTAAATACCTATACCAGTTACTACAGACAGACACTCACCTAGATATCCCCAATACAGAGGAAGGAACAGTCCACTGTTCTGTACCCTCGATCAGCGGGGCTAATGGCGACGTGGAGTGGACTAGGAACACCTTGATACAGAACAGGTAATCAGCAGTAAATACCTATA
>JAGVSP010001921.1:0-43975 GCA_022494985.1 Micrasema minimum
AGAGGGCGACTGCATCGATCAAGTCAAAAGAAAATCATGATGCCGCCACCCTTACGATCCTCTGAAGGTCTGGATATAATAGGCTCCGGACTACTGTTGTGCCTGCACCGAAAACATTTCACATTAGGATAACGCGCCCAAGAATTAACTGCACCCGCGCAATTTAAGAAAAAAATACATTTTCCGCTGAAAAATGAAAAAGGTGTTTTGTCTTAACAAATAAGAAATACAGTTTTAATAGCTTGTGTAGTAAATGTCAAATTAATAATTACATTAATATTGTATTTTAATTAACAAAAGAGAACGTTTACGGCACCAATAACTAGCGTAACTAAATTCAATTCCCTCCAATAACTTGTATATATACCAATAACTGTCAGAAATGTTCATTTTGGAAACATGTTTTTTTTAGTGACAATGGACTATTTTTTCTTAAAATTATGGAGGCACAGTTAATTCTTGGGCGCGTCACCCTAACGTGAAATATTCTCGATCCAGGCACGTCAGTACCTACTCCGAACAATGGCGGTTTTAAATATGTACCTAGACAAGACATATGAGTACCTACATGATTCAAAATAAAATATGTAGTTGTTTTGAAATCAGTCACGAGAACACTAGTAAAATCAATTTATAATAATGAAGCAAAAACTATCCGTGAAGCGTGCTTGTAAAGCAGCATAGTGAATTCTGTTCCAGGAAAAAGTACTGCATTATTAAACTGAATTAGAAATCCTCGTCAGCGAAACGACGACCTCATTTTGAAATAAAATGATTGATAATCATGGTACTTGGAATTGCAGTCCTTGGTTACAAAGGTTTACGATGTGTGCAAGGAGAGTGATCTATTAATGAACGTGGAAAAGTCAAATGTGATGGTTTTTGAAAGAAATGAAAATATGACTAAGTGTAAGATTGTAGTAAATGGCGATAGCTTGAAACAGGTGGAAGAATTTGTATATCTGGGAAGCATGTTCACAAGTGATGGAAATATGGACAAGGACATTGAAAGGAGGGTCAGTGCCGGTAACAGAATTAATGGTGCCTTAAAGTCGGTAGTATCTAATAAGTGCTTATCAAAATAAGGATGAAAGTAAATTGAATGCAGTTGAAATGCGATCTCTCAGGCGAATGTGTGGTAAAACTATGTATGATAGGTGCACTAATGTTGAAATTAGAGCAGAATGCAAGGCTGAGATAAGCATTATCGACAAAATTAAGAAAGGTCTTTTACGTTGGTTCGGTCATGTAGAGCGAATGGATGATGAAAGAACGGCTAAAAAAATATATGATGCGACTGTGCCTGGATGTAGAAGTCGAGGAAGGCCGAGAAAGACATGGCATGATCAAGTAAAACAAGTGCTTGAAAGTGGGCATGTAAGAAGTCGGAATAATCGACGTGCGTGCATGAGAAGATGTATGAATGTGGAGGAAGCAAGAGAAGTGTGCCAGGACAGAGTGGTGTGGCGTTCTATCCTCTCTGCCTACCCCTTCGGGGAAATGGCGTGATGGTTAGTTAGTTAGTTAGTTAATCATGGTAACTAAAAGCAGAGAGCAAATATTGCAATGGTGCAGCTCCAGTGAGATTCCAACTGATAAACTAATAATAACCAAATTAGGCTTACCATGCGGCGTACGTGGGGTCCCCCTCGGCCATCACACGAAATATGTACAGGAAGCATGTTAGCAATTTGAAAAACAAATTGGCAATCCTGATCCGCAGACCTGGAACAAAATCGTTCGTCAGTTCAGTTCAATCAGTAAATATTTGCTAGAATATTAAATTGGAAAACTACGAGCAAATATGAAACAATTTCATATTCAATTCTGCAGATTTTTTTAAAAATTACTTACACCTGAATTCAGAGATATATTAGAAAACACATTCCGCTCTTTACGTTCGTCACTGAAAATGCAATCGGAATATTTGTTAATTTATTTATTTAACGGTACCATTGATAAAAAAAATCATACAATAATTGACTAATCACAAACAACAAGTAACTCATTACCAAAAAATACAAACATAAAATTTATTATTATTGTATCAAAGAAAAGTTTTTATTGAATTGAAAATATAATTGAAAGATGTAATTTAGTGTCTAAGAATTATGATGAATGATAAAATGTTTGCTGTGGATAAAATGTGTAAAAATTTGCTCCATTCCCTTTTCTTTAGATCCCCTCTTGCTTCGATAACCCCTCTACATATCTCACTTCCCACCGTTGAGTTTTTCTATGTTTTTTTTCGATCAGTACATCATTGTCGTACACGTATTATCTGCCCACCAATTTAATAGCTGTAATTAAGCAATAAGCCCGCCATTGTACAGAAAAATAAAAAAAAATAAAAATAATAATAATAACAAAATCAATTGTTAAAAACAATATTGTAATAATGAGAAATGACGTACCTTCCTTAAGAAATGATATTCTGGAAGGACCCAAGTTGATTTAAGTTTTCTCATTTATTTCTAATGAACTTAATGAAATGTACCACCAACACATCATGTAATAAATATTATGTATTCCATTGGGATGTGAAAATTATGGTGAACTCTAACCCCACTTGAGTTTCAAGGATTTTGAGTTGAAATTTTTTTTAAATATTTACCGTAAAAATATTTATAAACGTGAAATTTGACCGTTACAAATAAAATAAAATGTTTTTTGTGTCTAAATGTTGACCAAAAATCGTGCAAATATAAAATTCCAAACGATATTAAAGGACTCAAGTTCAAGTTTAGGCGTAAACGATTTATTTATTTATTTTAAAACGTGACTTAAGAAATACATAATACTGTAAATGTGAAATTTTTACTAAAGTCTGTTTATCCGCTCAAGAGTATCAGTCATAACATCCCTGTTGCGTGATATTCATGTGCACGGTAAGCGAACCAATTTTAGTACCCGGCGCGGATCTATGTACAATAAGAAACTGGTTTCCTAAATAAAAAAATGTATATTAAGCATGATATTTTTTTAGATTTGGTGTCGGAAGTAAAAGTAGAAAAATTATCGATCTTTATTTTTTTTTGAATTTTTTTGTTTAAGTTATTGGGTTGTACAACAAATGCGTACTAATTTAATAAAGTCTTCTATGTTTGTGGAATCCATATGCTCCACTAAGGGAGCGGATATGGTATGATGATTATGATGGTGACTATTGCTACTTTCCCTTATCTGCACCCGATGGTGCATAGGGCACAGCATTGGTACACCAAATACAGTGTTTCTCGATCGTTTTATTACATGAAGGTAAGATGATCAGTCTTACGCTTCAGAACTAGTACAAGATACCACACCTGAAATATTAATATGAAAATCATCATCATACCATATCCGCTCCCCATGTGGAGCATATGGAATCCACTAACTGCCTCCAGTCCAAGCGATCGGCTGCCAGCTCTCGTGCATCATCCCAAGTCAAGTCCACGTCCCGCAGCTCTGACGCAAAATGCCAACGAAATCGTCAATAGTGGACGACCAGGACGCCGAGAACCTGATGCCTTGTAAAATAGGCAAGCATGGTTAAGGCTCTCGGGAGGCATACGTAGTATATAGCCTAGCCGGCCGAAACGCCTGTCAAGATGCCCAGATCCCCCTGGCTTTGTCGGGAGGGGTCATCAAAAGGGTCGAGAGATTCAAATACCTGGGAGCGTACATGACAAAAACGGCAGAGTTCAGAAAGAACTGGGAGTGCGGCTTGGAGTAGCGGGCGCCGCATTCAACAGTGTGAAAGCTGTCTGGAGATCGGATGTTTACTCGGTTAAAACGAAATGCCGCCTTTATAACTCCTGCAACACACCTGTTCTCCCCTTTGGCTGCGAATCGTGGCACCTAACCAGGGCCCAAGATAGCAGACTACTGAGTTTTGAGAAAAGGTGTCTTAGAAGAATTTTAGGTGTGTTGTGGTTTGACTTTGTAATATGAAAATCATATATAAATAAATATTTCATGTTGACCCCCTACGGGAATCGAACCCGCGACCTCATGCACGATAGCCAAATGCGCTACCAATATGCTATGAGGCGGACTTGTGCTCGGATTTATGCTCTCTAGTTATTGAATACAATCAATTCTAGATTATTTGTTAAAGTCAGGTTTCGCATACCTATAGGCAATCTGAGTGATTAGTTGGTTGGTATCAACCTATGTACATGTCTCTGTATACTCTAAGGTTTCAACCCACCATATGCGAATATGGTTTCAATTTATCTAATTGAAACCACGCTTGAATGTGGATTCAATCCGTCTGATCGCATTCCAATCCGCTAAATATACCTATTCACCATCCCTCGGGATTCACTGCCCATTCGATTGATACAACTGGACATGTCCAAACGTTGACAATCAGCTCAGATTTATCAAGATAGACATTGTTCAGAAATACAATGTTCACCATCGTAACTGAATACAATATGTGACGAAACAAAAAGTGGGATGAAATTTTGACTAGGGAAGTGAATTTAGACTTTTTATATTATACGTATTTTATTATTATTCGCGTGTTTCATAAATTTGAGTACGGCCTTTGATAGAGCTCAATATAATATATTATGGTCAAAGCTATACAAAGCTATACAAATGCGGAATTCCTTCGGAGATAGTAGGCATACTGCGAGTCTAGTATGGCACGCAGGAGAATCTTGTCAAGTGGGGGAGAGCCTTCTCGCCTGCGTTCATACTTGAGTCAGGTGTAAGACAGGGAGGCTGTTTAGTATTTATACAAACGAGCTAATAGTTAGACTCAACGCAGCATTCGTTGGATGCTTTATTGGTGATAGATGTGTAAATAATATTAGTTATGCAGATGGTCCTTCTTTGTCCCTCAATCAGAGCACTTCGTACTTTACTCCGCATCTGCGAGGAGCACGCGGAGGAACACGGTCTACTCTATAATGATAAAAAATCGGAGGTTATGGTGTTTTCAAAGACACAGTATTTAGAATATGTTCCTCCTGTTTTTTTATGGGGGATAAAGTTAGTTTATTTTATTTTATTTTATTTGATTGTATTATGTACTGTATAAAATATGATGCTAAATAAAAGGATATTATTATTATTATTATGTTTTATTGTTAGCGCCCATAAGATATGGAGTGCTCCCGCCGCGCCAGTATTTTGAATGGACGGAGCCACCACTCACGCTCGGTAAATAAACTGTCTATGTACCTACGTTTTTGGAATTATTATTCGACGAGAAGATTGGAAGGGAGTATGGTTATCTAGGCGTTTACAGGGCTTATGAACTTGTCTGGGTTAAGTCACCACTTGATGTATTACGACATTCCAACGAGTGGCCACTTAACCTAGCCAATGGTCAAATAACAGGTCATAAGCTCTGTAAAATCCATGTTGAAACTTCTGGTCTCTGTTGAGATTTCGATTGCAGTTAGGGGAGTATTGTATTCATATTTTTAATCCCGTAGCATAAAGGATTTATGCTACGGGAAGAACACAATGGTTATTATACGGATAATAATGTTCATAGAACAGTTTCAGTTACTAACTCCTGAATGGAGTAGATGAACTAAATTTCTGAGGATTTTATTTCAATGGAATATTCCATACAAACTGGAAAAAGTTGAAATTCTGTTATTCACAGTTGGAATGCCCTTGTGTGAATAATCCTCTGTAACACCATCCATTTAAAGAAAAACTACATAGAGTGACGAATTTATGTAGAAAGTTGACCATGTCGTTAGCAACATAGGGTATTACGTTAAAAGCATTTGTACCGAAGAAGAAGAAGAATCCAAATTTTCTTTTTTGTCAACAATATTTAGAATTTGAAACAAAGCACAAAATTTTCATCAGGGGCTATAAATTGATTCAACATAATATGAAGAACGATCTCTTTGGTACCAGACTTTCCTCGGGTGCATTATTTCCAACAGTAAATTTATTGTTTTTTATTCTTGAATTAATTTGTAATTTTTGAATCGTGTGAATATATTGCAAAAATTTAGATTTGACGAAATATCACAGTTAAATTTTTTTTTTAAATGTGAGTGTCCTTTTTTTTATTAGTTTATGGGCTACTTTCAATTGAGGGCACTACTTGCAAAGCCAGTAGGTAATCTCCAAAAAAACATTTTTTTCAACATTGAATGGTAAATTATCAATAAAGTATTTTTGTATATTGTGTGCAAATGGATCAAAACTAGCTTAATTTCAATTGTGCTTAACTTTTCAAGTAGTCCCCTCAATTCATCGTCATTATCATATCATTACCAAGTCAGTCTACATTTATATCTAATCCGCCTCGTCGTATAGTGGTTAGCGCACTGGGCTACCGTGCACGATGTCGCGGGTTCGGTTCCCGATGAGGTCAATGTGAAATATTTATTTGAACATTTAACATTAATTTTTTATATGATGCCTTGGACTGCACTGATGCGTAAGACTGATCATATTACAAATGCACCGCAGTTGGCGTATCAATGCAAGTACCCTATGCATTATTAATTGCGGGGATAAGGGAAAGTAGTAGTAGTATCTAGTATAGAGTTTTTGAATTTTTAAATCACCAATGATATAAAGTGTAACTAAACTCGATGTACAAGCGGGAAACTAGTGAATCTACGTCATATTTGGGTTCGATTTTCCAGAAAAATTTTCTATAAATTTTTCATGGAGAAAATTGAGTACGAAGTTAATATTTTTCTATAAATTTTTGCAGTTTGTTATCAAATACTAATAAAAGCTTTTAAGAGAAGAAAAACATGTTTTTTTCGAGCTCAGATTAAAAAGTCATATTAAAACGAGTTTTGTTACACCATGTATTATTATGTCACTTCGTATAATTTTCCTTTGCACGTATTTTGTCGCTTGGTAACTTTTTCCATTCAACCGTCGATATGAATTTTTAAAATTTATCTCGGGTTATCATTTGTATTTTTCATTTCGTATAGGTATTTTTTGTTTATGTCTGAATATACGTCAAACGACGCACATCGTAAATATTGAATATGTACGGAGTGGCTTAATAAACGATGCGACAATATTCCGACTTGTAGCTTGAAAGCAGATTTGTTGAAAGACAATTAAAACAAACATACAGTCGTACACGTAACAAAGTGAAAACTTAATTAGGCCCGAATACATCAATGTTAAAGTTGCATCACTGAACAAAGTGAAACCTAGAGTTGTAGATACCGCACTTAGCCAAACTTATCCAAGCTCTTGAAAACATCATATATGTACATTACATGTATATATCTTTAATACAACATATGTATTTACAGTACCCAGTGGCGTGCACAGAGTTTTTAATAAGGGTGGGCAGTATAAAAACACAGTCCGCCTCGTAGCACAGTGGTAGCGCATTTGGCTACCGTGAATGAGGTCGCGGGTTTGATTCCCGTAGGGGGTCAACATGAAATATTTATTTACATGTGATTTTCAAATTGATATTTCATGTGTGATACCTTGGACTGGTACTGAAGCGTATGACTGATCATCCTCTAGGATGGTCTCTTTGGTCTTTTGTAGCTGGTAGATGGCAATATTGGCAATGTGTAGGTTTTGGTACGTGTCGGTATGTAGTAATTACGGTGGAAGTTTCGACAGCATTAGTATTCTCGGTAAATCAGTAAATCTCTGTCAGTGTTGCATCTCTTTCTGTTGTGTGAATCGTTTTCTGTCTTGTTCTTCTATGTTGATGTTTGATGCTTGCATCTTGTATTATACTAGTAGTAATTTTTTGGCAGGATTATCTATGGTTAACATTCGCTTATTATTTTTATGTAAGCACAAGAGGTGAACTTTACTACACTTATATACCTCTTTCTAATGTTTATTGTATCAATATATATATATATATATATATATATATATATTTTTAAATGGTCATATCTAGTACATCAAAGACGATAAAATGAAAGACTTTTTGTAATTATCACTTTTTTTTTCTAACAATCGAATTATAAAGCTTTTTTAGCTTTGTAGTGGCAAACTCGAACCCGCGACCTCATGCGCAGGAGCTAAATGCATTACCACTATGAAACGAGGCGGACTTCATGTGTGATACATTCATGTGTGATACCTTGGACTGGTACTGAAGCGTATGTCTGATCATCCTACCTTCATGTAAATAAAATGATCAAGATACACTGCATTCGAAGTACCGATGCGGTGCCCTATGTACCATTGGGTGCGGATGAGGGAAAGTAGTAGTAGTAGTATAAAAACAAACAATATTTCTGTTGAATACCTATCTAACGAAACAAATATTTCGAAAATCGTAATTCATGCCAGTACTAACTTATATGTATATGCGTAGATTCAAAGTTTCTTTACTAAAAAAATTAGTGTGATATTTTTTTTAAAATGTGTTGGGGGTCGACCGACCGACAACGATGTCACGCTGCGCTCGCGCTGCCCCGAGTCAAAAGAGAAAACGCTATATCCACTGTGTCGGTAAATTACAAAATTTTGTTTAAAAATTATCACACACATTCACATATATGCGGAGAATAAAGATGATATTTGGGCTTGAAAAAAGGCAGAGTATAGTACTGCTTACTGACACGATTTTGTATTTTCATTGCTGGCTTAGCGCTTAGATTATTCGCGCGTATGTTTGAAATAAAATTAATTAGTTGGGAGTAGGTATTTGTGAATTTTGACTAAAATTTTAAATTATAGGTAATTGAACTTTTTATTTGTACGCTATTTCGGTAGGGTAGGCACTGCTTTTATGCCTGTATGGAGTGCACGCCACTGACAGTGCCTAAATATAGCACCAAACTAATTATTTATGTTCATTTGGGCTAACAAAAGGGAATTAAAAATCAACAGAGACGAGAAGCTTGGGAGGAAATGTGGATAGCTTACCAACTTCTCGTCTCTGTTGAGATGTCAAATTGTAATTTAATATTAGCCCGTAATGGGTGAAATCCAGCTTTTGTCTACAAGTATTTGGACACACTTAAAATGTTGTTTATAAAAAGAATGATGTCATTTTCGCTACATGTAGGTTTATATTCCTGTAATTAAAAATATCATACCTATCTTAACATATAAGTTTTTCTCCGATTTTTTTTTGTAATAGGTACCTACTCTTAACCTATTTACTTAAAAGTCACTTACATTACATTAAAATTGTTTCGTTTGACTCGTGCCTGTGAATTATTTAACGTTTATATTTAAATTAATGTGAATAGAAACCGCCACGTCTGCCTCGTTGTGTTGCGGTAGCGCGTTGAGCTGCCATACATGAGTCGCGGTTTCGATTCCCGATGGGGATCAATATGAAATATTAATTTAAATGTGATTTTCACATATTTAATATGTGATACCTTGGACTGGAGTTGAAGCGTAATTCGCACTTTATACGGGACCAGAAAACAGTTTCTTGTGCGGTTTCTTATTCAGAAATCTGACACGCTAAATATGTATATATTTTTTAAGCGCGATCGAAAGTTATTATCGTATGTTTGCGTTTAATAATGTAAATATGTTATTTGTTTTTTTTTTCGTTTTGAGAAGCATTCATTATAAATATCAACATCTACTAAACAATATTATCAGTAGCTCAAGCACAGATAACTATCGACGTAGTTAAAAGCGTGCTAATCCCGTGTTAACGCTAACGATTTGAGCGATCACAATGACATATCGTTCAATACTGCGATCGCTGACCCGAACATTGACGATCTGAGCCGAGCGGAGCCGAACTACGCTATATCACGGCCATACGTCAAACGTCAAATCATCGCGCTTGTCGGATTTTTTTATTATGTCGACTGCTTTTCTCAATATTTGGCTTGCCGAAAACCGGCTAAATTATAATAAAGATTGAATGAAGATTTGTGCGAATAAGATATATCTCGGGAAATGGCTCGCGACTAGTATGCGCTCGTTTAATAATCCCGATCGATAACTTTTAATGCGTGTTCCATTGTGATCGCGAAAACGTTAAACATCCATGGGTAAGAAATCGTTATCACGTCGCTTATTACCGAGTCGGTACTGATCTGTGATCGAGCAACAGGTGTGCCAAACGTCACGCCCGCGCCGACCATTTGATATTCCATACAGTTTTCGCTTTATACGGGACAATTTGCAAACTGTATAAATGTAATAACAAATATGTTAAGAGAACACTTCAATACAGTTTACCAAAAATTTTGTAACATGCTACCAACAAGTATTAAAAAAATAATTAATTTTTCAAGCTTAAAAGAGAGACGCGTGCTGAGAACTTGGTTGCTAGAGCGCGATGTATTATATTGATTTTTTTTTGCGCAAGAGTATGTATTGTGTACTTTTATTTTTAATTGAACATGTATTTATGCACCTACTGACGAGTTGCACTAGGCAACTCAGTAGGACATGTATTGTGTTTTTAGATTATGTATATATTGAAATAAATTAAAATATTTAAAAAAAAAATAAAGTACAGTTTTCTGTCCTTTATAAAGTGCGCTTTATTATAGATTTATTTCATAATTCTATATTTAAGTTTTTTTTAATAAAAATATATATTTGATCGACTATCTTAGAAAGTGCTTAAGTCTGGTCATTGGTCATGGTCTGTACACATTTGATGTGACACTGACACGGACACGCCTATTGACTGTTTTTGTCAATAATTTACATACACATTTAAATTTTTACTTTTATCTCCAATTTACTACTACGCATTATTGTTTAATTAATTGAATTTGATTTTTAATAAACAAAGTAGAATGGAAAATCAGAGTTTTTAATATCTGCCACTGTTCAACTGTTCGTTATTAATATATTACAAATAATTTTGCTTTTGAAATGTCATATAAATGCACACAAGTAATGTTAGTTTTATTGTATAATACATTTCTGCTACAGAACAAATTAATATTCACAATTACCCAGAATTATTGCAACATGTTTCGCCAGTTATTCAAATGTATTAACTGTCAATTTGAAAGATTAAATTGGAAATAGGCTTTGGGTTTAATTATTATCAAGTTATATTAAAATTAATCTCTCGGCTTATATAATGTAATAGGGATCAGTACTTGTTAAACAACTCATGAATAGGACGTGATTAAAATTGGTATTGTTTAGACTTGATTAGGATTGCATAATTTATATCGAAATCCATCAGAGATTTGGTTCATGTCCATTTCTAAATGGTACCCACAAAATCAGGGAGGTAGTTGGATATTGGCGAGCCCTTAAGCTTTATTGCATTTTGCAACCACAACTCAACGGATATTTTAATGTCGATAGCATTTATAGGTAAGTACATATTTATACCTTTTATCTAAAATAACATACGGAAAAATAATGGAAGTAATATTAGTAGTGGTAAGACTATGTATGATAGGTTTACAGATGTCGAAATCAGAGCAGAGTGCAAGGCTGAGATAAGCATTATCGACTAAATTAAGAAAGGTCGTTTACGATGGTTCGGTCATGTATAGCGAATGGATGATGAAAGAACGGCTAAAAAAATATATGTTGCGACTGTGCCTGGATGTAGAAGTCGAGGAAGGCCGAGAAAGACATGGCATGATCAAGTAAAAATAAGTGCTTGAAAGTGGGCATGTAAGAAGTCGGAATAATCGACGTGCGTGCATGGAACATGTATGAATGTGGAGGAAGCAAGAAGTGTGCCAGGACAGAGTGGTGTGGCGTTCTATCCTCTCGCGTGATGGTTAGTTATTTAGGTTTAAATGATAAAACTAAACCTTCATCAAAGGCGGTATTATCAATCCGGTATGTTAATAGCGCGGCTATAGTTTGATATTATCGCACTTTTCTTGATCCACATAATATAGGTTTAGTTGATATTAGAGGAGTTTATAATAAAAAAACTTTTAAATCAAAGAGAATAACCATTTAAAATCAAATGAAACATCTTAAAAACCTTATTCTTCATAATACATTCCATATCATAATCAAATAATCAAAGTATAAAACATGGTCAATTGGCAAAAACGAATGTACTGATATTAAAAATTTGTGATCAATAATTTAAACATTATTATCAGAATTTTGGCCTGTACAAGCATCACTGTATGCCATTACATGTTTTTGAGTTGTTTTATTTTCACAATGCTTTAAAATACATGAAGCAACTTCCTTTGAAACTGTTGATGCTGTAGTTTCATCCCATACGTACATTTTAACCTTATTATTATGGAAATTATACAACTGACTGTCTGTTGTCAAAATGAACAAAAGTGGCGTACTGCTGAAAGTGACAACGTAGGTACTTTGCATTATTGCTACAGTTTTATAATATTGGTTTATGTTTTTACATTATATTAGATTATTTTACAACAATGTGAACCGAAATAAATGAATAACACATTTTTTTCAATTTCTTGACTTACATAATTATGAGTTTAAATATGAAAATCACATTTAAACAAATATTTCATATTGACACTTGACACCCTACAGGAATCGAACCCGGGACCTCATGCACCGTAGCCAAATGCGCTAACACAGGTGGACAAACATGCGGATTTTACATTTTGATAAATTGTGGCATTAAACATTCACCTTAGACGATATCTTAGATTACAAAGACAAAAAAGCCGGTGTGGTACTTACAACTTTTTGGTTTGTCATTTATCAATAAATTGATTTCTATTTTTATTGAGAAAATTTGAAAGTGTTCTAGGTCTCGGTTTTTTTTATTTTCACTGTCAGGCCACCTGTATACAGCGTGATAAAGCGACCCCTGGTGACAGAGTTTGTCTCCACTCCTAGCTAGTTTCATGGAATACGGCGCCCCGTACAACTTTTCTTATTTGTCGGAAATCGACCCCAATAGCGTAGCATTCCCCGCCTGGTTTCCAATAAATTCAACTACAGAGATATACGAGTAGGTACACATTGTACCATGAACATATCGTATTTCTGTTGTAGTAAATTCGAGTAGCTTGGATTCATCTGTCCAATCGTTAACTCTTTTTTAAAACGACCTAACAATGCAATTGAATTAAATTAATGTAGGCCAAACGATGCTATTAATTTAAGTTTGTTTTTTTGCGGTATGTGCTATGGATCCAGGGGCCCTAGGTTTTAACCCTCAGGTTCAGAACCTCATCTAAGAGACTTTTGATATATTGGGTCGAAGGAGTATCGGAAGACCTAAGATAAGATAGTTGGATTGTGTGAAAAAGAATACCGCATCCTTGGCCAATAGAAACTGAAAAAGGCAGCGAAAGAAAGATACGAGGGGAGAGGTTTCTTAAATGCGGCCAGGGACCCTTAATGGCGATGGATTTAGTGATGAAATTGATAGCTATTTCGATGTTGAATTATCTATTAACAAAGCTCTGTAGGGTTATTTTAGTCTTATTGTCCATATTCTCACCTAAGCTTAGCAACAGCAAATCATATCACGCTTTTGTTTTACCTACACGTTTTCTAACTCAATGATTTGAGACGGTTCTGTTACTCAGTTATATTCTCTATTTAACGTATCTAGGGTACGGTACGCCGATGAATATGTCGTATCTAATAATAAGCTTACGATTTAGCACATCAATGGTATATTACTGTTTTTAGTAAATAATTTAATTAAATCGCTCGTTCGTAATGAGAATTCCCTTTATCAGTTTTCTACAAACCGCGGTACGCGAGCCACTTGCGGCTAGTTTCACAGGCGTTAAACTTTTAACTCTAGTTCAATAAATATTTCGTATTAAAACCAACATAGAATTTAAAATTTAAAATAAATACAAATCAAAGAATTAAAATTCTAATCATATTTTCAGAATATATTCAGGTCCCATCTAAAGTAGACTTGATAATGTATTATTACATTCAACCTAAGTAAGATTGCCTGCTTTCTGCAATGCAGAAGTCTAATAAATATAATGTATACGGGACAGATTACAGTACAGTTTCTTGTACCGTTTTCTGACCAATAAAAACTGCGCGGTGTGAATTTTACCTTTACACGGCACAGTTTAAACTATCTGTTTGTAGGCATGCGCAGTACGCGACAGTCGAAGTTTAATGTTGCCATAATAATAATTTCTATCGTCGCCTATCTTATCGATTTTTTGCAGATCTATCGAATTTGTGGAGATTTAACGAATCTACTGAAAATCAACAACCGATTTACCAATTTTGGAGTCATTTTAATTTTGGAGTCGTTTTAATTTTGAAGCATTTATTTTATGCAATTATAAGCGCAGATATTCAACACATTATGAATTACTTTAGGAACTTATACCGATTTTACAATTTGGCAACATTACTCATCTGTCAAATAGTCGTTATTCGATATTTTGAATTTCGATCTAGGATTTCAGTTCATATATTATTTATTACATTATATTCATATTCGCCATCATAAAAGTTATTAAAACTGTACTCACATTCAAATTTATTGTTCAAATCTAAATCTTTGGTCTATAGTTAAAAAAGATGTGATTTCCAGTACAAAAATTTAAGTCAGTATTACACACGTGAATTTTTATTCAAATTTTTGGAGAAATTAAAATTGCAATTTGACATCTCAACAGAGACGAGAAGTTTGGAAGGGAATATGGATATCTGGGCGTTTACAGGGCTAATGACCTGTCATTACAAGTATTTGGACACACTCAAAATGTTGTTTATTAAATTAAAATTGAGTTGTTCGAAAAACTTCATTAGGGTTTTTTTCTCAGAATATCATGAATAATCACCCTCCGAAGTTTCGCGGTCTTATTGTAGAACACGGTGTAATTATTTCATCAGCATAATGAGAGGCACTTTAGTTATATTCTTTGTCTGAGTAATTACGGGTGCTTTTTAAATTATGAAATATATAATAATTAAGTGGCAAAATAATCTATGTGGGATAGAACATCTGCGATTTATCGAATTTTCCAAAATAGAAATATATGATACAACGTACTTTTGAGTCAACACGTTTCCGTGAAAGGGATTAATAATTACGTAGCCAATCCAAATAGTGAGAGTTTTCTTCGTTTATTTACAAAAATACTTCTCCACTAACTTGCTGATGACCACTTACTTTTAAGTTCACTTTATTTAAGCTTTATTATAAACAACATTTTGGGTCGTTTTCAAATACTTGTACACAAATCTGGATTTTATCCCAAGACGGGAGCAGGTATATATTTTTATTTTTATATCCCTACAGAGATGAGGTAGAATTTTTTTCAAATTCAAGAATATAGATATTCGAGCGTTTACAGGGCTTATGTCCTGTCATTGGCTGGGTTAAGCTGCCACTTTATGTAGTTACTACAACATTCCCCATTCCGCTTATTAGCTAATATCCACACCAGGTAACATTTTTGATTTTGTATAAATGCTACAAATCAAGAATCATCCACCAGCTAGTTGAACGCGCCATCTATGCGTTGATATTAAATTTAAGTATTAGTAGCAAATTAATTTATTTTTTTGTAGTTAAGACTCTTCTGACGAGTTAAATTAAGTACTAGTAATAAATAATAAAGTAATGTATTTTACGATGTATTAAGTTATTTTTACTATTTTACATCCTATTTTCACTTATCCACACCAAATGGTGTACAGGGTTTATTAGTGCAGTGAATATTAATGCCAAGAAGGCAAGATGATCAGTCTTACGCTTCGGCGCCAGTTAAAGTTAACACAGTTGATTTTTTATACGAGAAAAACCACATTCACATAAATATTTCGTATCGACCCTGTTGGGAATCGAATCCGAGCCTCATGCATGGTAGATTAATGCGCTATCCATTACGCCAGGAGCCGGACAAAATAATATTTAAAAAGTAATTTTAGGTCGCCAATTTACAGTATAAATACCTACAAAAAACCATTGAATTTGTTTCAAGTTTATGAAGTTCTAAGATTGGAATTTTAACTTGGAAATTGAGATCCAATACCTGCGAATCGTATTATTATTGTATTTTTTTAATAAAAAAAATATAAAGAAGCGTTCTTTCGTTCTATGTTTCTCTTTTGGGCATTTCGAAACACGTGTCCTGAAACATTCAACGTGATCGGTTGTGTATACAAATCGAAGGTACTAATGATTCATTATAACATATTATATTACATTTATAATTCATGACGTAATCATGTAATCGAACTCGCATTCTCTGGATTCGCTGTATTTTGGAAAGGCAATGAAATTTTATACCTCTCATTCCTAGTGGACTGACGTATTTAATTATTTTTCTTGGTCGCTTACGAGCGAATCGTGTTTAAATAAATGGACGATTCGTGTTATTTGGATTAAACATTTATAAATTAACTGTATTAACGTGGCTTAAGGCGCGCCAACGGTGAAGAGGGCAGCTTTCAGGATCATTTTACCGAAAAATATCGGTGCCCAAGCCATGGGCCAAGTGAATTACGACCTTAACAATCAGGAGAAAGTACAGAAATACTACAAATCAGATTCAAATCACACCTATTGACCCGTTCAAGAAATCACCTGCAAACATATTTAGAAAGCCAAAAAGTCTTTCTTTTTACAGCTAGCCCAATTTATGTATATACTATATAACACCATTTTGAATATGTTCAAATGTACTTGTAGACAAAAACTGGATTTCACCCACGACGGGCTTGCATTCAATTTCAATTCACCACTTAAACGGCCACTTAACCCAGTCAATGACAGGTCATAAGCCCTGTAAACGACTAGATTTCCATATTCCCTTCCAAACTTCTCGTCTCTGTTGATATTGTAAATTTTAAGTAATAGTTCATACTTTTTAGTTATTTTATCAACGATGTTTTACTCTGAAGATTGTATTTTATGCCTTTCATGTTGAAATAGGCGTAGGCCGAGATTTGGTGAGGTAGTAAAAGAAGAATTTGGTATATTTATCTTTTGAATTTAATATACATTCGTCCTCGGAGTAAGGAATGCTCATAAAATATTAAAAACTCTGTCTGGATTTCCTGCGTAAGAAGCCTACTTAGACAAAACTTTTGGCCCGGGAAAACATACAACATACAAACATTGGGGAAAAATTTCCTGGGGAAGAATAATCCTTTTCCTTATCATATTGATTAAACTTTTTAATTCTAGTTTCGTGAATATTCATTACACATACAAAAATACTCTTATTTTTCGATAAAACAGCAATTTTCATTTGTGAAAAAATCAACTCAAGCGAAAATTAATCTTAACAACAACATTTTGAATGAAAACAAATACTTGTAGACAAATTACTGGATTATACCCATGCTGGGCTGATATCAGATATTATTGATATCTCAACAGAGACAGAGAAACTCTGGAAACGAATGTGGGTTATCTAGGGACAACACAACTCGCATGTGGATTCTTCTGTAACAAACTCAACATATATACAAGTTTCAAAAATTTGTCATACATGGTTGTCAGATGATGGGCGGAATGGGGAATGTTGTAATACATCAAGTGGCCACTTAACCCAGCCAATGACAGGTCATAAGCCTTAAACGCCTAGATAACCCACATTCGTTTCCAGAGTTTCTCTGTCTCTGTTGAGATATCAATAATATCTGAAAATTAATCTCTTTGCCTTTTGTCCGCCTCGTGATGAGAGCGTTGGGCTACCATGAACGAGGTCGGAGGCTCGATTCTCAATCGGAGACATTATGAAATATTTTTCACGTCCAAAAAAATTATGTGTGTCACCTTGGACTTACGCTGAAGCGTAAGTCTGATCACCTTGCCTTCATGTAACATATGATACAGATTCACTGCATTTAGTTTATCAATGAAGTGCAGCACTGTATCATTAATATCGTAAATTCATCCAAAATCTTATCACCTGACAATCTAAAAATCGCTTAGCTTGTTCAAAAAAGCGATAGCGTTCTGCCGGACTGAAAAAAGACTCAATAGTCTTTAAAATAGTCTAGGAAAAGGTTGAGGCTTTTTTTTTATCGTAAATTTAAGAAAACAACTCAAAAAATTGTGACTGAAGTCGTTTTTTTTCAATGGACAGATATTTTCTAAAAATTTTATATTGTACTTTATATTTACTATAAATTTGTAATGAAAATTTAATTCATACATAATATTATTGATGTTGTATTATTGAAATAAAGATTTTATGTAGGTATGCTCATTATATTATAATATTTTTTTTATTTTTATAAAACATACATGTATTATATTCCCAGGAGTTATAAAAACTACATTTTAAACTTCATATTGCACAATCAAACACGAATAAGAAAGACGATACAAAATTAACACATTCAATCTTAATCCTAAACATCATAACTATCATTGAAAAACATATTTAAATACTATTTACTATTTAAATATAAAAATGTTAAATGTTTCCCTCGGCTCGGGATATCCCACACTTATTATTATATTTAAAAAAGCTCACAATATACAAGTTCAAATTGATAAATAAATTTAAAAAAATTATTTTTAATACTTTCAATAAATTACTTTGACAAATTTTTTTAAAACTATTTTTAATTTTTGTCTAAATGGCGTGATGGTTAGCTACATCATTTTTATTATAACAGAAGAAATAGTTTTCAATTTAATATATTCCGTCTTCTGTAGACCTCCTTAATAACTTCTCAACTTAAACAAACCTTGCAGTCTGCTTTATGGAGATGACAGCATCATATTAAATTGCATCATTAATTTATCCCCTCCTGGCAAAGCCCAGGTTGTTTTAAAAGGCTCTTATAAGATTTTGCGATAGGAGAGTACGGTATAATATTATTGATGTAATAAGAAAGAAAGTAACTAGTAAATATGTTCACTTTTAATTGAAGAAAGCACAATTTGAGTTAATAATGTACATATATATATATATTTACATATATTCAGCATGTGTCAATTACATATATTTTGCATGTGTCAATTTTTTTACCTTTCTTGTGCGTGAAGTCAACGTTTTTAAGAATAAATATTACTATAAATTGTTGTATTTTATTATCTTAAATCAACATATACTATTTTCACTGTTTTTTCTGTATTTTGAAAATATATGAATTTATATAGAAAGCGACATTAGGAAAAGTGAATAATATCATTTTCATGATACACAGAATTATTATAATTTTGACGCTGCTTAAAAAAAGGCAACAATACGAAATGTATTTTTTTTACGAATTCAGCGAATGTTTTTAGACGAATTTTCGTTTTGTTTTCTTCTACATTCACTTTAAAAATTATTGTTACCTATTCCCAGGGTTAGTATTTTAGAGAGCGCAGTTTATTGCATGTGCATTGTACAAAATGCACACACATAGGTACATAATATTATAGTACCTACACGATTTACTGACAGTTGAGCTAGCTGGAAGCAAAGCTGCTGTAAAGTAGAATTTAATCCTGGATATGAAAATACATTTTGTATTAAAATACAGGAGATTATTATTTCCCCAGTATCCTGTGTATTTGAAGTTAACTATAAGCGAGATGAAATACGAAAAGAGCTTAAGCCATATTCAAAGAGAAAATTATAATAGAAGGTGGGATATTACTAAATAGTTTTCAGATTTTATCTTCGAGATTTATAATATCCATCCAATAAGATAGGTAATGTAGGTACCTACAAAAAAATTAAGTATGCATTTCGTTGTATTCAAAACAAAACAAAATAACTTAAAAATTTTAGTTTTGATTGACTAGGATTGATTTTATCTCGTAAAACAGATTTTTCTGCCATCTTTATGATCCCATATCCGCTCCCTATGTGCAGCATATGGATTCCGCAAACTGCCTCTAAGTTCGCCAGTTCCCGCGTCGTATCCTTCCAGGTCAGGTCTACGTCCCGCAGTCCTGACCCAAACTGCCAACGGATTGTCAACAGCGGACATCCAGGACGCTGAGAACCTGACGCCTTGTAAAATAGGCCAGCATGGTCGCGACTCTCGGGAGGCATGAATGGTATATTATGGACTAGCCAGCCGAATCGCCGGATGACAGTTAGTGAATATCAAGGGTTGCTGCGTCCGTTGCCTCACCTCTGTGTTCCTAAGTCAAACCACCGCACACCTAATATTCTTCAGAGACCTATTCTCAAAACTCAGAAGTTTGCTATTTTGGGCCCTAATAGTTAGGTTCCACGATTCGCAGCCATAGAGGAGAACAGGTGTGATGCAGGCGTAAGGCGGAATTTTGTTTTAACCGAGTAAACATTAAGTATTTAAATGTACTGACAAATTATTAACATTATCAAAATAATAATTTTCTTCCAATTTATATTCTTCTACATAATATCATGTAAATTAATGTAATGTAATTATTAGCTCAATCAAAAACGCATTTATACACAATTTTAAATTTCAATTCATTTAAAAAATAACCGTGGAATCCTGGCCTGGAGGAGGAATATAGCAATGGATGTGCTAGTTCTCACTCCCTTAAGGTTTGACCTTAAGGCCTAGGCTAGGAGGATGAGAGCTAACTCAAGGGGAATCGTCAGAATATATCTACTTAGGTCGCAGTGACGTCAGGAGCTGAATGCCCTGACCCCCGCTTTATAATAGAATAGAACCGTAGAATCACTTTTTGATACCACTACACGCGATAAACAGTTTTGTCTAAATTAGGTGAAATATTGAAGTACCAATAACTACAAAATACAAAATTCATCTTGATACGTATAACAAGTGTCATCATAAATATGTATATACGGGTTTACTTGCTGTGTTTGCTTGTATCGTTGACTTATGAGTTGACGAACAAGTTGACTACTGTTTGACATGCGAAAAATAATAGGTAAATTGAAATTATATGTAATATGCCAAGCAAATACTATCCAAGTCTTATTTCAAATGTATAGTACCCTGCATACTTATTATTGTATTTGTACATAAAAAAGATATCCAATTCTAGAATTCAGCTCCTTTTATACAAGTAAGATTTAAAAATTCCAATTTTGAATTAATATTCAAGTCGCCAATAAAACTGATGGGAAACACCAAACTCTTTAAATATATTTTAAATAATATGTTACATTCAAATAAAATTTAATATTCAAATTTAAGATTTATCATTCTTAAAATTAATAATAATATTTTAACGATCTCTCCAGAGGACTGACGATAAATCTGTCTAAACTTTAAATTTCTTTAATTAGGACCAGTCGGGAATCGCAGTGACGACGTAATAAAACAAGAATGGTTTGAAATAAGAGACCGTAAAAAAATAATTGATTTCGTACTTACTCGATCTCTGGTTTTTAATGAAATACAGCTGGAGACGTTCTTTGAAGGTGTTTTCATTGACATAGTACTCAACACGAACTCTGGAACAAAGTAAAACATACCAATTAAAAATGGTTCATACTTCTTGACATTTAAACTTATTAACCCTTAAAGTAGTGTGTTTGAAACCATCCACGACATCCGGTGATGTAACCTAAACAAAAAAGTCGCCATGCGATTGCCAAAGCATAGAAATGGTTTAAAAATATCCGTATATTTATATTTATTTTAGGCTTAATAATAGACAAAACCATAAACTGGAACTTGCAGGTGGAAAGCATATGCCAAAAATTTAAAGCAGTACCACAGGCCACACTGTACTGTTTGTACTATGCGTTGGCAGAATCGATTATTTCATACGGTGTGAGCTGTTACGGGCTAATTTTTAAAACATACATAAATAGGATCGAAGATTTACAAGTACGATTCGTAAAAATGTTAGCGAATAAACAAAACTTGTTACTTTACAAAGATAACCGTAAAAATCTATTCTGAAAGTGTAGTGTCATATCAGTACAAAGTATGTTATATTATCAACTTATAACAGAAGAGAGAGCAAATTATCCTTGCTTTAAATATGTTTAGCAGTTTAGCGGGAATTAACCACAACTTTATTTATAGTATGTACAAGTGAATAAATAATAAAGATTTTTTTTAACCAAAACCTCGGGTTACCCATACAAAATGTTGATTCATGACTTTTACAAATGTATTTTTCATTCATTTATTTTTTATTTTAAAGCTGAAAAACGCATTTAAAAAATCATAAAGTCCTCTGTTTACTGCAAAATACACGATGTTCGTATGAAATTTCTGGAACATGCAGGTAAAAAACATTTTTTAATTCTACAATTAAAAAACACAATAACCTACAATTCTTACATGTAAAATATATTTTTTTTCCGGTGTAAAAAGGTTTGATTGAAGATTAGCAAAAATGTTATTGTGTTATGTTTTGATTATTAACGGAGATATGAATTATTTTGTGATATGATGCAACGCGGGCTACATCACCCCAAGGCGAGGGTTAATTAAAATTATGGAAATAACTATTATTATTATAGCACAACCTCCTTGGTTATCAACACAATTGGTATATTTCATAATTAATGAACAAATTTTTGAAAAAAATAATCAGTCGTTCGCTTGAACCTTTTGATTGCCGGATCGTTAATTTCTTGGTAAAAATAATTGGTCGTTTAGCTTAGTAAATTTAGCACCTGACCGGCATGCGGCAGTCAGAAGGTCCCAGATTCAAGATGTGTAAAAAAAAATTCCTTTAGGACTTCAGGACCTTAAATTCATTCTCAAGATGATTGTTTATAATAAGTATTTTTTTTTAGTTCAACACTTCAAACAAGAATTCACTAGAAGGGGTGCTTCCATACAAATTTTCTAAAAATATACGCTTCCGAGGGTTAATTTCATAACACCACTTATTATCTAATTCCACCGACTAAAGACTCCAGCACTTAGGCTAATGTACGAAGCGTGTGACGTAGATGTCTAGTGATGAATCGTAAATCCCTATTGACGACGTAGTGGGTATGGGTAACTACACGTCGTTTTTTTCAAGTATTTATTTATTTACTTCATATATTATATTTTTTTCTTAATGAAATAACTCGCCCGTGTTGAGGTATTCATTTACAACTAACATTTACATTTTTTACAAGTATGATGCATTTAAAGAAGAACAATAAAATAATGCATTAAGTACCTACAATTAACAACACAGAACTATATATATATATATATATTAGGTCCTTACATATGAAATTGGCGTTTTGTATGGGAGGAACATAAAGTTGTTTTTTTTTCAATATAATAATTTATTTAATCAAAGTATGTACCATTGCTATCTATGCACTTTTGCCATCTCATAGGTAGTTCATTGATCCCTTTACTAAAATAACCATTCGGACGGGAATCAATAAAATCTTTGAAGTCGGTTTGGACTGCCCGTTTGGAGTTGAATTTTTTTCCCTGCAAGAAGTTATCCAAATTTCGAAAAAAATTGTAATCTGTTGGGGCAAGGTCCGGAGAGTACGGTGGATATCTTAGACATTCCAATTGAAGCTCTTTTAATTTGTAATATACCTAATATATATGCTATTTGGGTGGGGTAACCATTTCAAGGCACCTCTCGGGACCCAAATCGTAGATCCAATTTTTTACGATGATGCGATTTTTTTTACATCTTTTTCATTTTTTGCATACAATGGAAGGGTGTTATGTATATTTGGAGATAGGAAGACGTGGCTTTTTTGTCCCAAAGACGTATGGAATGTCACTTCTCTGAAATTCTCGTTCGAAGGTTTTAGACTAGAGATTCCTTCTATTTTAGGAAACTATCTAAAAATACAACGACCGACATGAAATATTGAAAGGCATGAACTGTAAAAATCAAGTGCGCTTAACGTTATTGATTTTAAACAACGTAAAAATCCACCACAAATGTACCAGCATTATAAATTGATCTGAACTGCCAGTTTCCCTTATATTGTGTTGTACCGAGGTTGCTGTGAGTGCACTACTTGACTGCAAATAAAACCATTACATAACTATAACTATTTACAAAATTAATGTTTTTTATAGTTTAATAAAGAAATAGCATGATGATTGTTTCTTTATTATAGTAAATTCATTTTATTATTTATTCATTCAAATAAATAGAATATAAAATACTGTTAACTGCCTAACTAGGCCCTAAATCCGCTTTAAGGCAGTTAACACATTAAATTGACATACATTCTTTTTTGTCATTCATGGACATATAAAATTGACAAACATAAAATACAAAATAGATTTTTTTTTAAATTAATACTCTATCATAAAATAACATAAAACATAGAATAAAGAAATAATAAATTGGAAAGTAATAGGCATACATTTTAGAATCATAAAAAAATTAAAAACTTCAAATCAAAATACAAGGCCGGAATTTTGTTTTTTGTTGTCAAGTTTTGGCGTTTTTTAATGCTGTATTTTAATACATTTTTCGATAAGTAAAATATAAAAAATGCCATGCTTAACTTTCTAGTAACTTATCCTATGAAATTTGATGTGTTTTTTTTTAATAACCTGTTTTTAAATATTGTTATATATTGCCTGTTTTGTTTGTGTCCCAAGTATAATAAAACACAATAACTTCGATTTTTCGTTAAAGTCTGGAAATCTGAAACCTTAAACCTATCCAAAGTTTCTAGGTAATATTTGTAAACATTTCCGTCAAAATCTATAAGCTTTAGTGAACCTTTTCAGAGTGAAAATGCACCCAAGTAATGGTATTTTTATACGCTACAACATGCAAAACACGGGAATCCCATTAAGCCATTCTTTGCACTAACTTTGAGCACTTCAGACTTTGTGAAATACAAAAGGCGTCTTACCTTTTACAGTACTTATCTCTGGTGTACTTTATTATCACTGTAAAATGAACTACTGCTACTTACTACTTTCCCTTATCCCTACCCATAGTGGTGCATAAGGCACTGCATTACTACACTAAGTACAGAGGATAATCTTGATAATATAGATTCACTGGTTTCTGCTTGTACATCGAGTTTTGTTACACCGTGTATGTTATTGTTCTCTGCTGGTTTTCGAAATTGAATGAAAACAAACAAAATATAAGTTTCACAAACTGCCTCTAAGCCACACGATCGGCCGACCAGTTCCCGTGCATCTTTCCAAGTCAGGCCCACGTCCCATGGCTCAAACGTAAACTGCCCACGGATTATCAGCACATCAGCAGTGGACTTAGAGGGCGCTGGGAACCTAATTCAATGTGAGGGCAATTTTATCTAATTAATGCTATTATGTGTTCAGTGCTTGAGCGAATGTGTTACCAAGAAACTAAAGGTATAAAATTGGCTTGTAAATTAAACGTAGAATATCTATTATTCCTAAAATAGCTAAGATAAATATATGCTACAGAAAGAATTATCTTTATGGGACTTAGCCACGCAAATAGATTCTCTATGTACATACACAAAATATTTATTTTTTTTATTATGAATATAGTATAAAAATGTTACTATGTAAAAAAATAACGAAAAGGAAGACTTTTCAAATGAAAACTCTCCGTGAAACATGGTAATATTTTCTCTTTCATATTTGAAATGTCCATAACATGATGAAATTTTAGAATACTAGATAAGTGAAGAGGGGTTAGTGCCGGTAACAGAGTTAATGGTGCCTTAAGTAGCAAATAAGTGCTTATCGGAAGAGGATAAATTAGAGTACTGGTACCAACCCTAAGGAAGGAAAGTGAAGCATGGTGTTGGGAAAAATGACGAAAGTAGATTGAATCGGGCGAATGTGTGGAAAAAACCATGTTGTCCTAATGACGAAATTAGAGCAGAATGCAAGACTTTGATAAGCATTATCGACCAAATTAAGAAAGATCTTTTACGGTGGTTCGGTCATGTGGAGCGAATGAATGACGAAAGAACGGCTCAAAGGATTTAAGATGCGATTGTGTCTGGATGTATACGGGACAGTTTGCAAACTGCACAAGGAGCTATTTAGTTTTCTGTCCCGTATAAGTGCGCTTAAGTATTTCACAATGGTTTGTAATAAAAATAAGGCGGGAAGTTGATGGAGTGAATCAATAGGACAATTACCAACTAACCAGTCATCGCTAGGACAAGGGGAATAAAACGTTTGGTAAATGTAGTAAGACTTTGCAGAGAAACCACTAAAAATTATTGTTTGTAAAAGTAAATATCCAGTATGGCCATTTACACTATTGATTCCTGTAAGTTTTTCTTTGACAACGATACGCCTAATATTGATGTATTTAGTATCAAAAGGTAAAAAATAAACAAAGCGAAGATTGTATTATTATGTGATGTAAATGTATAACATGTAATGGATGTAAATATATAAAAGTATAGGATGAAAATTTTGTGTTATTCGAGTACACGGTAATTTTAGTATAGTGCATGTTATTGTGCTGTCCGCCTCGTAGCATGGTGGTAGCGCATTTGGCTACCGTGCATGAGGTCACGGGTTCGATTCCCGCAGGGGGTCAACAGGAAACATTTATATATTCATATTACTATTTCATGTATGATACCTTGGACTGGTACTGAAGCGTATGATTAATAATCTTAAATGTAATAAAAATGATCAAGACACACTGCACTTGGTGCAGGTGCATTGCCGGATAACGGAAAGTAGTTGTATGCTATTATAAGAATAAATAAATAAAATAGAAAGGGAGGAATACTATGTCAAAATAGGGGCGGTAGGTATATTAATGAAAGCAATATGCTACCATTGCTAAAATACTCACCTTTTCTGGTTTAACTTTAAGAAGTTGGATTGGCTTACAGCTTACACCAAGCAAATCCAACTTGTTTTGCAGATAAATTAAGTATAGACGTATTGAAATTCTGCTTGATGATATAGCTTTACTAAAGAAGGGTAATGTACTTACCTCGGTATCCTGTCGTAGCTGTCCCAGCTTGAAAGACAATTGTAAGAATTGGATCGGCTGGAGTTGGCCATTATCTTTATCAATCTTCATTCCTTTAATGGTCCAATTTTTCTCACAACACCAATCACTGAGTCTATCAAAAATGTCAGTCAAGTTTTGAGCAAAACACACTTTTTAAACAATATAAAATAAAAACAGGATTCTAACTTTCAGATTTTTCTGAAATAATTATAAAAAGTATTTGAAATACAACACATGAAGTCTTTCAAAATTAATTTTCTATCCTCATAACTTAGAACCACGTAAACAGCGCACAAAATGGGGTTTTCATTTTTTTACGGAAAAGTTAGATAATAAAATAAAAACTAATTTCTTAGAATTTATGAATTATTTTTATTTTGCTGTCAACGTTAATTTTCCTGCTTATTAAAAAAAAGAGCCAAAATGAGCGCTTCCTACTATTTTTTCCCATAGAATTCATAACTTTTTTTGAAAATCAGTAACGCTAATTCCCTAGAAAATTGTTTTGAGTATTATTGTGATAAATATATTTTAACCATTGTGGCTGTCAACAAATTTGGAATATCAAGTTGAAAACACCTAAATGCTTGGCATTTAAGAAATTGAAGTTTTTTTTTTAATATTACAAAGTAATTTTTTTGGTTGAGTTTGGAAACAAAAAATAAACGTAGTGATATGATTGTAAATTGGATTTTCTTTGACATGCCGAGTTAGGATGTTGAATAAAAGTAGCATCCTGACGAAAATTACAATTGACGGGTTTGGTTTCCGAAGGATTTGAAAAGGATGGAAATCAAATTCTCAAATTGTCTCTAATGTACGCATCGCAATTTTTGTTATTTTATTTCTTATCTTATGGCTGTGGCTTAGTAGGATCCATTTGCATTTTTTTTAAATAACTTATTAACTGCCTCAATTATCGACAAAGAAATATTATATTAAGTTTTGTTTGCATTGTAACATGAGATTTTCATATTAATATTTCATGTGTAATACCTTGGACTGGTACTGAAGCGTAAGACTGTTCATCTGCCTTCGTGTAATAAAATGATCAAGATACACTGCACTTGGTGTACCAATGCAGTGTCCTATGCACCATTGGGTGCGGATAAGGGAAAGTAGTAGTAGTAAGTAGTAGTTAAGCATTTACAGAGATTTGTCATTGGTGATCGCTTAACTTAATCAGTCAAGCCCCCCAAATGTCATATAAAATCCCTCATATTATCTTTACACAGAAGAGTGTAAAATTCTTGATAAATATCTTATCAATCAGGAAAATGCAATGTCTAGCCATATGAGACTTATTCACAGTATAAAACCTTGTCTGTATTATGAAAATTACGCAAACAACACGTGTCGATACGTTTTCCGAAGGACAAATTTTAATTATTGTACTCTACATAATTTGAGAGAAAAGGAATTCAGTATATCCATTTTTCTGGCGTTTTCTTCGTACGGGTGTTAAATTTGATCCCTAAATTGATATTCGGTTGTTTCCCATACTTGCGCACCTCGCGTATTCGCTCAAAAGGGATTTGAGAGAAAAAATAAACGGAATCAGAGGCTAATGGGTTTTTAAATGAGGTATCCGACAGCCATCAAACAGAGTTAACCACTTAGAGACGGGTATTACATAAATCATTGGTCTCCGTATATAGAAATTGATCGAGAATATTGAAGAATCGAGTACGTGTGGAGGGGATTTTATTTGATCTTTCATTATAGGGACACGTACGCCGTACGTAGTACAGTAATATGCCCCATCGGCGTCGATGTCGTCAGAGTAAACACGAAGTAGGTATTGTGTTTGAAGAGATTGCCTTCAATACTTCATAATTTGATGAAAATAAAATTAGTGGTATTGTGATTATGACCAATTTTCGAAATGACACTCTCGGCACTGGTAACACAATAATGCCGAACCATTTATTTTATTGTTTACCTAATGACTTAACGGGTATTCCGTTATGTAAGATATTTTTTAATTTGTGTAATGCGCGTAACTGACGCTGCTATGTTTGTTTATTTACTATGTTGTTCAATTATGTTTGGCATAGCTCTGTGTTCAAAATTAACTCAATATGTAAATTAATATCCAATTTTAAATTTATTAACGACCAACAACCATCGAAAAACAATACCCCAACAACTATAAAATTACACCAATAAAGATTTATTTTTACATTTTGTACATTTTGTACAAAATAAAGTGTTCAAAATAAATAAAGAGCATTACGCAGTTTACTATTTATTTAACTACCCTAAGAAACCAGAAGACCCAATAACAGAAGGGAATAACATTACAAACATCCAGGCTTTAAAATTTTACTTTTTGAATCGAACCCGAAACCTCCGTATCTTGAGTCCAGCGTCTTAGCCAATGCGCTACGAAGGCCTCAATAACCATAAAAAATCAGCAAAGTTGTATGAATTAAAACAAATTGATAGATAATAGTGTAAAGTAGATTCAGTTTCTAACAGAAACAGCCTTAATAAGCGTTAGTCGGCGGCAATTTAAAATACAACCTAAATTCATAATTAGAAAAGGAACTTTCGAAACACAATCGATAAACTTTTGCAATTACGATGAAAATAGTCTCATAACTTAATAATCTCTGGCAGTAAAGGGGATCTACACCGACATGCACCGCTCTAATAAATAAGGTAATTATTATAAACAACATTTTGAGAGTGTCCAAACACAAAATGGATTGCCGCTTAAATGCTTCGCATTTTTCTCAATAGATGACTAGAGAAGAATCCTCATGTTAAACGTCGCGCCAATTCAATGTCATAATATTCATGTTCAGATAATTGCCATATCAAATACTAGACGGAATCAGGAATGTTGTAGTTAATCAAATACAGTAGTTGAAACATCCAGATATCAATATTCATTTCCAAACTCTTCATCTCTGTTGAGACATCGATTGTAATGTAATTATTACATTCTACGTAGTCATGACATAAAAAATGATACCGTGTCTATCCTGAGGAAACGGTAACTCCGAAACCGGTTGAGAAAAAAAGGAAATAAAACGTGTGTTATAATTTTAAACCGTAATTATTTACGGTAGAAATGTATTGTATTATCTATGTATTGTGCTCATCCCAGGTGAAGCTGGCACTGTTAAGGGCGTATTGCGCGCGTATATGAACTTTCTAACTTGGATATACATTGGAATGTAATACGAGTGCAGTATAATAACGCTTTTAGAAATACTAAACCCCTTACCAAGGTTCTACAGTGCTTCCGGTATGTTTGCTTTCTCTGGAATAAATTCCTTCGAAGTCACGGGCTACGATGTGCAAACTTCAGGAGTTGGCTGTTTACGTGCAGGAGTTTACTTCTGAAGCACTGGGTCGAAATTATTAAATTATCGACCACCTTGAGTCATATTAAATACATGACATCCATTTGGTTTTTATTTATTTAATGTACCTATTTATTGTATACATTTTTGTTCTGTGTATCAATGATAATACGAAATAAATCATTATTTTCACGATTATTAGGTGGTGGCGATTATCGAAGAGATTTTAATGAGTTTGCGACATGGTCAATAAAAACAATATGAAGCGTTAGTTTAAGTCATAGGGGTGTTTTTTATTTTAATTTAATTTTTATACACAATACGCAATTGTTCAATTTACATTTTCCATGTCCCTACTTGCTAGACATACATCCGTGTTAAGTCGGGACGATATGCTTTAAGAGGAACAATTAAACATACATATTTTGGATGATTCAGGTTTTTTTTTTTTTTAATGAAATACCTCGCTGGGCAAAGCCCGTGTTGAGGTATTCATTTACAACTAACATTTACATTTACAAGAATGATACGTTTAAAGAAGAACAATAAAATAATGCATTAGGTACTTTATTTGTATTTTAATTAAAAAATATATATTGTAGGCATTTTTTCCAAATTGACCTTAATGCTATGAAAAAATAGAATATGTGTTTATAGATTATTGTTGTGATAATATTCTACAAAAAATGTACCTAATTTTTCATAAATTGAAAAATAGACCAAAGAAAAAACATCATTTGGATTTAAATATTTTATTGACATTACTTGGTGGAATTCCATGAATTAACTATTTTAATTATTTTATTTCAATTAATTATTTTATTATAAAAGTTAAACAAAAATACTTGGTACACTTTTACTTTTATTTATTTGACTAGTTAGGTCCAGGCGTTTACAGGGCCTATGACCTGTCTATGGCCGGGTCAAACGGCCACTTGATGTACCACAACATTCCGCACCTAGCCCAGTATCCGATATCCTTATCTGCCAATTATCAGAACCTTCACATATAGATCCTGGATATCTATATTCCCTCTCAAACTTCTCGTCTCTGTTGAAATGTCAAATTGTAATTAAACATTGTATTGGCGAGGATCTTGATATAATTAATTTTAAATTTGTAGTTTAAAGTCGTCCTTCTAATAAAAATATAGCCGTATACCCCCATAACACGTAATGAAAGACGAAACTCTAAAGGAAGTCTTAGAAATAGAAGAACTACTTTCCACGATCATACAGATACAGAAAAGTTGTAATTACATCTCGTATATCGCAACCCTAATTAATACCTCATACTGGAAGAAAGTTTTGTAGTCTTCTAACAAAAAAAAACATACCTTATTTCTTTTCAATCTTACTCTTCAGAACCAGTCCAAGGTATCACAACTAACTAACTAACTAACTACCTAACCATCACGCCATTTCCCCGTAGGAGTCGGCAGAGAGGATACAAGGCCATACCACTCTGTCCTGACATACTTCCTTTACTTCCCCTACATTCATACATCTTCTCATGCACATACGCCGAATATTCCGACTTTTCACATGTCGCTTTCAAGTACTTGTCGTACTTGGTCATGCCATGTTTTTTTTGGCCTTCCTCGGCTTCTACATCCAGGACACTTGCATTTAAACTTATTTTAGCCGTTCTTTCATCACCCATTCGCTCCACATGACCTAACCATCGTAAAAGCCCTTTCTTAATTTTGTCGAAAATGCTTATCTCAGCCTTGCACTTTGCTCTAATTTTGACATTTGTACACCTATCATACATAGTCTTACCACACATTCGCCTGAGAGATATCACAAATGGTATCACAAATGAAATATAAATATGAAAATCACATGTAAATAAATATTTCATGTTGACCCCCTACGGGAATCGAACCCACGACCTCATGCACGGTAGCCAAATGCGCCTCCACTATGCTACGAGGCGGACAAATGCTATGCTGGCTCTGAAGCGTAAGACTAATCATCTGACCTTCGTGTAATAAAATGATACAGATACACTGCACTTGGTGGTCCAATGCAGTGCACTATGCACCATTGGGTGCAAATAAGGGAAAGTAGTGGAAGTACTTTGATATTGATAACAGTATCCGTGGAATTTTGAAATATCTAAACATTTTATCGGAATTGGCGGCCTCCGTAGGGAAATGGCTTAAACGTTAGAATAGTATTTCCTTTCAATTATTTATTATAATAATTTTCAACACATTTAATAAAATTTCACATTCGTCAAAAAATATAGATTTTTTTGAGAATAACCATGGTAATGTGCGGCGTTTGCTTTCCGAGTAAAAACAAATCTAGTAATTTTATGCATAATATTATTTTTAAGTCCATATTATTTCTATTTCTATTTCTTACGGTGCGAATTTTGTGAATTTCCCGTCACTTGTATTACATACAGTAGTGGAATTTCCCGTCACTTGTATTACATACAGTTGTGGAATTTCCCGTCACTTGTATTACATACAGTAGTGGAATTTCCCGTCACTTGTATTACATACAGTAGTGGAATCTCCCGTCACTTGTATTACATAGATGCGTTAGGTTTAATAGACTGAGATAGTTGACGCTTACATTAATCAAAGGAAAATTAATCATAACGAGAGAGGAATTACCTAATATTAAAAAAAATCGGTGTGCGTCGGACCACACGGTGGAAGTTATACTTCTTTGGCCATTCTCATACACCCACTCACGCACACAAACAGACAGGATATATAAATGAAATATAAGACATTTTTAATATTATTCAATATATTTATATGCAATATATTATACGTGACTTCATTATTATATTATACACCTATATTATCATTATCAGTTATTTCTTCTATAATTATTCTTTCATCTTGCTCATTTTCTGGTTGGTCATTAGAAATCGTACTGTATTCCAAGAAAGACACAATTGGCTTATGATAACTAAAGTAACTAACATATATTCTAGACTCAAAACTTTTCAAGATATCTACTAAATACAGCATCAATGGTCGTTCCGAAACTGGTCGTACCTTGATTCTTGTCATTCGACATTACCAAGTCTAGTTTGTCTTTTAGAAAATGTGAATACATATGAAAATGACACCTTTTGCATATCGATTTGGGATGCTTAGAAACGGATTTTGGCGCAAAAATTTTTCAAAAATTCCTAAAATTGAAAAAACCGAAGCCATTGCAATAGCGTATTTTCTAAAAGATAATTCGCTAAAATGACGCGTAAGAAGTAAAATAAACAAAATAAATGACAACTGTCAAAGTCAGACCACCTCCAAACAACTAAAAACAGCTAATGGATTACCCAGCAGGATGTAGAACCTAACCTCCGACCAAACCGCCATTTTCTCTTAAGCGCCATTTTTCTCTTAAAAATCAGCGTGACGCGGTTTCTCGACCAACATCCCACCCCAAAGTGCTCTAACGGGCGCAAAGAAGTATAACTTCAAAAGTATCGATACTTGTATCAAAACAAGTATCAGATACAAGCATCAGTGACTGTGGCGCCATTTTCTCTTAAGCGCCATTTTCTCTTAAAAATCAGCGTGACGCGGTTTCTCGACCAACATCCCACCCCAAAGTGTCTAACGGGCGCAAAGAAGTATAACTTCAAAAATATTCGAATATCGTATCAATTGACGGCTTAACCTACCACATAATAATTTACACAATACCGTTCGTCTAATTTTAAATATGTAACTATATTATTATTATTATTATTATAGTGATTCCTCCAAGTATGTTGCAGTAAAAATTTTAACAACGGTTTTCGGTGTAACAATTAATCTAGAGAGGCTTTATGACTGTCGAGTGGGTAGATTGGTATAATGTTCCACACATGGTTTTTATTATCTAATTCAGTTTTACTTCGTATATTCTTACATTATCCTGCTATTATTCAGGTAAATCTCCTTAAAACGAGCTTAATTTGAAAAGAAATTGTTCAATGTTAAATATTTTTATTATTGTAGTGATTCCTCCAAGATGTTAAGCTTAACATAATGCGAAGAGGGATTGGAGGCTTTATAAAGAAAAGGTATATTTTATAGTTAAGAACGACCGTTCGTGGTTATCCAAAGAGGTTTACTATGGCTGTTTGTATTTTTTTGCACAAAGACTACTGAATTAAATTATTGTGAAGTCTAATAAATAATTAAATTGGTATGATTAGTGAACTGGTTCAAAGTACTAAAATTTGGAATACTGATTTTGTTATACATGGAGTAACAAAACTCTTATAAACCCAAAAATTGGTGAATCTACATCATATTATTTTGGAGTCGAATGCATGATATGATTTTTCAATCTGAGCATATTTTTTTTTTTTTTTTTACATAGCTTTAATAAGTACCTACCTACCATAGATTAAGTAAAATTGTACGAATTCTTGTTGAAAGTTTTTGTTTTCCTAAGAAATACCTAGTATAGATTTGACTAAATACCTAGATTAAAAGATAATATTATTATGTAATAATAATTTGTAAGAATATTTCCAAAAAAAATTTCAACTTACTCAATTTTTTCGAAAACTATGCACTATGCATTTTGGGTCTCACGGCATGAATCTACGATAGTTAAAACTCGGCGTCTTGAGTTTACGCAAATTAACGTTTCTTGATGATTCGCGACGAATTAAATTTATTAAGCAAAAAAATTATACGCGTCTTGCTTAAAGTTTTTACATAAAACGCCACACCCATATTCATGAAAATGTATTTCAATAGCAGGAATAATTTAATAACTTCTGGCTATGAAGGCTTTGTAAGGGCAACGTACAATTATCATGATAATAAGTTTGTACGATTACAGGAATGTAATGGGGCAGAATTTGGTTGGTTATAAATCAATAATGCTAGAACATGTGTTTAGTCTTCACGCGATCTAACGAAATATACGTACACGTAGTATGACTAGATGGAAATAATTATTTACCTACAGAGTTGTCCGTCTGTTAGCCATCGTGTCACACCTTATTACTACGTGACCTAAATAATGGCAGAAGAAAATTCATAGTTTGTCAATATTTATGTTTTATTTTCTATGAAAAAGTATTATATTGCACTCATCGAAATAGTATTTGTTTTTTGCTATGCAGTCCTGAAGGAGCGGTTATTTCGATGGACGAATAAGTTTTTTAAAAAGTACCAACCAGTTGACAAGAGTGTTTTTATTCAAAAATGTAATTATTATTGGCCGCTGACAAACGGAGAAGAATGATAATAAATAAATGGATAATTCAAAATATTGTTTAAAACTTATTGCGGTATTTACAAATAAATAACTAGGAAATATAAGATTGGTTAATAACATAGGTTTTTACGCAAATGACTGTGTATCGGTATACATTGTAGTTTGATAATGTCGTTTGGCCTTGTATTTTTTTTATTACATACGCCATCTGAAGTGTAAGATTGAGACTGAATTGAACCCCGAATTGCAAACAAGAAAACATTGATTTGATATTAAAGCTAGATTTTCTACTCTTTCTTATTGATTAATACGTAACGAAAGCTTCACACTAACGTATAATATTATGTTGTCAATTACGACAAAAAATTATAATAAACAAAAAAAGCGGGAAAAGGAATGGAATATAATCTGGTATATCAAATAATAGTAAGCAGGAATAAAATCATATTATGCTTGTCAGTGTCGCTCCCTCGGGCTATGAAAAAGCCTGAAGATTTGGGAAAGACTCTCCAATTATAATTAGTAGAAACCACAAGTGGCCTCCAACATCACTTGACGCATTTTGAATGTTTTTCGTCTTTCAAAAACATGTGATTATTGTATTAGGTATTCAGAACCATGAATTTTGTTCCACGTAGTATATTTTTATCTAGTCAATGAAAACTAATTTGCTCATGTAAAAACAAGAATTAAAACGTTATATTTTGTGCTGAATTGGCATTTGGCGTCATTCCTTTTTAAGTCCTAATAAATAAATTCATAACCAATTTGGGACAATTTTCTTTATTAACCTTTTGATTGGGAAACTAGGCAAAAATCCCATTCAGAAGTTAATAATATTTTATGGTCAGTTAAATAATCAAGTATTTTTCCACAATATATGATTAATAATGAAGAATTGATAAGAATGCAGTTACAACATTTTTTTGCATGGCCGAAAACTTTATAAGTTGTCGGCGTATTGGCCTTTTTAGTGAAAATATATCTCATGACATATTACGCTTAGCGTTTGAATACATTTGCAATCAATTTAATCTAATCTAATATAATAACTTCAGGGAATACGTCACCTTTGTGAATCGCCAGTGTAAATTTTAACTTCAGCATTGTTTAGTAAACAAAGCAGCCACGTCATGTGTATGTTAATTACGGATCCCCAGTCATTGTAGTGAAAAGATATTGATTAATGTTTCGGATACCGAACGGCTCTCTTAGTTCAGTTGGTAGGAAAGCTTTCTCTTAAGGTTCAAATCCTGAGTCTACTTTGGCTAATTAATGAATTAACCAGTAAAAAAATAATTAAGTATGGAGAAAAAAATTATTAAGTATAAAATAGGATATTTCTGGAAGCTCAAAATAGAAACATTTAAAATTTGACATCCTCGAATTATTCTCGTGTCAACAAATTATTCAACATTACATTTTAAATACAGACTGATGGTTATGATTCCCATATTATCATTTCAATTATGTTTAAATAAGTAATTCTAAAGATGCGATATACATTTGACTCTATGTAATGTAATTATTATATTAAAAATCTCACGAATAACTGAAAACGGTTTAAGCTGTATTTTCTGAAGTATATGATAGGGATAAGCTCTCTGCTAGTTAAGCGTAGCACCTCTCTATTGTACTTTTAGTGTCATATTGACCTTGGTCGTAGCGCACCAAGGATTCTGTAGAAACTATTGGAGAAAAGAGCGGAAGATTTATATTCCCCCGTGGAGAATATGAATTACTTTATAAAACAAAAGGCTTTGGATAGAAGAATGCACGGGAGACCTTGATCCAACAATGTGAAGGGATGTTATGGGAGTAAGACGCTATTCTTGTAATTATATGTGCCTTGGTTGGTATGGGGTTAAACGTTTGCGAGAGGGTTGCAGTAAACCAGAAAATAATGGGATTTATTATTCAAGATAACGTATTCTAGTTCAGTCCCAGGGATTTAGTTTAAACAGGCAAACCTAGCTCTTGTTATTGAGGAAAATCTACGAGTATAAAAAAAAAAATCTTGGCTTCTCCACTCTCTTATATCTCTCTATATACTGTACGACTCGATCTCTTCTTTCGACTGCAGGATCCCGTCGTCCTGGCAGACCGTCGATGACCATCCTACGGATGTACTTGGCGGAGCGATGGATGCGGGCCTGACGTGGGAGGAGGCGAGAGAGCTGGCTGGTGATAGGGTCTCCTGGATGGATCTATTGATGTCCACATGCTCCACATAGGAGCGAACGTGGCGAAAGAAGAAGAAGATACGTCTCGATATTCTGAGTAGGTATACCAAATATTGTTATTTGTGAATTATTCTCGGCGTCCTGGACGTCCACTGTTGTCAATCTGTCGGCAGTCAATTGATAAAATCAATATTCTTGGATATCTTTTGTTATTTTATCAAAGTGCCGAATTGTAAATAATGTTTTTTGTTTTGTGTAATCAAATTTAAAAATTCAAAAATAAATATCTTTTTGTTAGTTTCATTAAATAAAAATTGAATATGACTTTTCATAGAAATATGTTTTAGTAAGAAGATTGTACTGATTCATTATATATCATGAGCTTTCTTGTTTTTTTAGCACCATTATGTAGCATTATTTTAAAATTACATTTCGAAGAATTTATTTTCCACTAAAAGCGTGCTCTGTGTATTTCGTAAAAACCAATTGATTGCAATATAACTTACGAATTTAAAAATAATTACTCGGACACTTTTGACAAGAATGTGGAGGTACGTAACAGACTTGTATAATATGGATTAAATAAAGTAAACTCGTTATTTCTGTATTATTATTCGACTTCAAAATTTAACATATTGCATTTTAATAAGCAGCGAAAAACGAAAGATAAGAGAATAATGATACACGCATGAAAGTAAAATAAGTAATCTTCAATTCCCATTTTGTACCAAGCATTTTTTTTATAAATATTTCATTTGCAAACTTCGAAAGATAGTATCAATATGAAGAAATAACATGGTTATATGTATTAACTCTGTTACAAGGTGACTAATTTCTAATTGCGCCAACATATCGTATCGCCTCGTATCTCGTATGCCCGCAGGCTGTAGGATAAAAAAAAACACCAGTAGATCGCTAGTAACGTGTTTTAGTAAAAAGTCGTTAAGTAATAATTTGCGTGTTTACTTTCCTCATTTTTCCTTAAATTGTTTGGTATTTCAAGTTTCTAAAGTCAACTAAAATTAGACTAGATTTATTTATGGAAAAAGATTGAGTAAGTAACCGCTAAATCCCAAACAAAATTGTAAACGTTTTCCCCTCTATTACGGAAAATTTCACCCAAGTTTTAGCGTAACTTCGTTCGAATATTCCTTTAAAAAATTTTAGCCTGAAATTCCATTTTATTCTTGCGGACTGATCATTAAGTACATAAAGCAAGAAGAGGTCTTTTAGGCAATCTTTTCACTTCTATTCATTTTCCCTTCCATCTGAATGGAGTCAAAGAGAAAGTGGCTATTCGACTTTTAGGATAAAATGATTGAATCGTAATAAAATTATGTATAAAACATAGCGTCCGTCTGTGAAAACTTAAATGAGTATTAGTATTAGCATTTCTGTAGTGTAACCTAGAATCTCTAATTATTAATAAATGCTTTCTAAATTTTAAAAGCATTTTAATAAAAACTGAGTTTCAAAAGCAATCACTCCAGGCAACTGTATACTTAAAAAAAAGTATAATCTGAAATTTACAAGTACAGAGTGTCCCGCTATAAAGTGTACATCCGAAGTTAGATTAAACTAGACCAAATTCGTAGACAATTTTTGAAGTTATACTTCTTTGCGCCCGTTAGACACTTTGGGGTGGGATGTTGGTCGAGAAACCGCGTCACGCTGATTTTTAAGAGAAAATGGCGCTTAAGAGAAAATGGCGCCACAGTCACTGATGCTTGTATTGGTCTGACTTTGACAGTTGTCATTTCTTTTGTTTATTTACTTCTTACGCGTCATTTCAGCGAATTATCTTTTTAGAAAATACGCTATTGCAATGGCTTCGGTTTTTCTCCATGACTTAAAGATGAAAGAATGATTATAGAAGAAATAACTGATAATGATAATATAGGTGTATAATATAATAATGAAGTCACGTATAATATATTGAATATAAATATATTGAATAATATTGAAAAATGTCTTATATTTCATTTATATATCCTGTCTGTTTGTGTGCGTGAGTGGGTGTATGAGAATGGCCAAAGAAGTATAACTTCCACCGTGTGGTCCGACGCACACCGATTTTTTTTTTGTGGATTGTTTTATTTTTCATATAATTTTTTTTTCCCGACCCACCGAAAAATCAGTGTTGCTGACTTTTTTCTGCCATATTTTTTATCGAAAGTTTTTAAAATTAATTTGTAGATCCTGAAAAATAATTTTCAAATTAATTAGGGTATTATTAAATTTCGAACGGTAAAAATTTTAATTTAAAAAAATCTAATTTGGTCGAGTTTTATCTCCCTTAGGATGTGCACTTTATGGCGGGACACCCATTATGTAAAAAAATATGTTAAAAATAGCATGCACCAAATTCAATCCTTTTTCAAATCATAATTGAAATATATTGTGAATGGGATGACTTTAGAGGGGCGGGGGGGGGGTATGCAAATACATCCTCCTCCCCCTCACTAACCTGCAAAGAGTAGAATATTTTCCCTCTATGTGCAGCTGAAAGAGAGCCCCCAGGACTCTATAACAGCTGTGAGTGGATGGTAGGTTCGTTATCCCTCCTCATTATATTGTCATAAGAGCTCAAATGTTTCTTTATAAAAAAATGACTATTTTGTAAAAACAAAAATTGTATTTGTGATCTTACAATTTTTGCTCTACTCATTTCTATTTAATTTTTAATAAAGCCCAAGAAACTCATCTTGAAAATAGAAATCAAGTCGTGGAAGAGGCCCGCGACGCAACCGCGACCATACCATGACCTTTATAACATGATTTCTCAATAAATTACTTTTTATATGAGTAGTTTACAAATTCAAAAAGTCGACAACGGGTAATATTCTAATGGAGTGTTCGATCTTTAAGCAGCTATTTAGATTCCTAACAACAAGATATTTATATTGTGGCTTTGTCTTACAAACGGCGCGGTGTCGATATTGGAAGTTTTACAGTTTATTTTCTACTTTGTGTTCAGAAAACCAATAGTTCAGGCAAAATAAAATCTGATTTTATCAGTATAAAACAAAGTTTTGTGATGTTTTTCATTGAAATAATGGCATTGATTGAACACAAAATTAGTTTTATTGATTCACTATTAAAACATACATAAGCCGGCGCACGTCTGGTGTTGTTCTGTACTTTTCGAAGGTGGCGCGATAAGTTTGATTAGGTCTCCGTATAAGATTATTCCTGTATTCCTCCTTATGGACTCCTTAATTCCTGTATTGTGCCGGTGCTCCTTTATGGATGCGAATCCTGGCACCTCACAAAAGCTCAGAATGCTCGCTTGTTGACCTTTGAGAATAAATGTCTGAGAAGGATTCTAGGCATTAGGTGATTTGACTTCATAACCAACGCTGAAGCTAGGGAACGGATGCAGCAACCTCCAATAACTGGAGTAGTGAAGATGCGGCGATGGACCTGGCTTGGGCATGTACTCCGGATGCCTCGGGAGAGCCTGAACCAGAGTTGCCTCTTCTTTACGCCTGCAGGATCCCACCGTCCTGGCAGACCGTCGATGACCATCCTACGGTTGTATTCGGCGGAGCTGATGGATGCGGGCCTGACGTGGGAGGAGGCGAGAGAGCTGGCTGGTGACAGGGTCTCCTGGAGGGATCTAGTGATGTCCACATGCTCCACATAGGAGCGAACGTGGCAAAAGAAGAAAAAGAAGATAAGATTATTTGAAAATTTTGTCTTAAAGGGAGTAAAAGCCAAAAAAAACGTGATTTACCAAAAAAACGTGGATCACGATATGTGGCCGCAAAATGGGGTTTTCATTTTTTTACAGACCAGCCTACGGATTACCCTGAATTGGCACTGAAGCGTAATACTGATTATTGACACAATAGATCTATATAGGTCGCAGTGACGTAACATCTATTTTCATTGACTACATAAAAATATCTACGTCTAAGAAATTCATGGTTCTGAGTATCTAATACAATAATCATTGTTTTTGAAAGACGAAAAATATTCAAAATGCGTCAAGTGATGTTGGAGGCTACTTGTGGTTCCTACTAATTATAATTGGAGAGTCTTTCCCAAATCTTCAGGCTTTTTCATAGCCCGAGGGAGCGACACTGACAAGCATAATATGATTTTATTCCTGTTTACTATTATCTGATATACCAGATTATATTCCATTCGTTTTCCCTCTTTTTTTGTTTATTATAATTTTTAATCGTTATTGACAGCATAATATTTTACGTTGTGTGAAGCTTTCGTTACTTATTATTATTTATCAATAAGAAAGAATAGAAAATCTAGCTTTCAGTAGCGACTTAATACAGCAAAAAGTTTTTTTCTTTACAATTCAGGGTGCAATTCATCGGCAATCTTTTTTACACTTCAATAAGAAAATTACAAGTCAATACAATACAATCGATTGTGGATTACTATTAATATATTAATGAAATCTTATTTTCTTAAAATGATTTATGTAGGTGTGTGTATTTTTTCTGTTGATTTTAATAATTATTGAATTCTGAATTTCGATTTCATTTAGAGCAGAGTGCAAGGCTGAGATAAGCATTATCGACAAAATTAAGAAAGGGCTTTTACGATGGTTTGATCATGTGGAGCGAATGAGTGATGAAAGAACGGCTAAAAGAAGTTTAAATGCAAGTGTGCCTGGATGTAGCCGAGGAAGGCCGAGAAAGACATGGCATGACCAAGTACGACAAGTACTTGAAAGTGGACTTGTGAAAAGTCGGAATAATCGGCGTATGTGCATGTGCATGAGAAGATGTATGAATGATGTAGAGGAAGCAAAAGAAGTATGTCAGGATAGAGTGGTATGGCGTTCTATCCTCTCTGCCCACCCCTACGGGAAAATGGCGTGATGGTTAGTTAGTTAGATTTTTGTTTACCAATTGTTATTTATTAAAAATATTTATCAACCCACCTAAACAGGCCAGGAGGCCGAATGACAGAGAGGAACATCTTCACAAACACCCAGGCTTGAGGAAAATTCATTTTTATAATTATGTCCCCATCGGGAATCGAACCCGGAACCTCCGCATCGTGAGTCCAGCGTCTTAGTCATTACGCTCCGGAGGCCGCAAATATGATATTGATTGCAATTTGGCAAAATTCATATTTATTTATGGTGAGCTTTCAACAACTTCATTATATTTCAAAATCATTAGACATATAATAAATTGAGAAAAACCATGATCATGTGCGGCGTTTGCTTTTCGAGTAAAAACATATAAATATTGTGTAATTTTCTTTGTTTTCTTTAAAATATTTAACTCACTATTATGTATATTTAAATCTAGTAATTTTATGTTTATTTTTTAAATGATTTTTTTATCGATATTCATTTTATTTGAAAACATTTCATTGGTTTATTTTGTTTATTTATTAATTTATTAGTGAAATTTATGTTAGAAGCACTCACTTTGTATTCATTATAAACTATTTAAATGATAAAACTTTGTTTTTGACCACTGGTTTAAAAGTAGTTTAAAAAAAAGCGCAAAGCGTCCTCTTCTTTCTACCACAATGGAAATACGTGAACGCGTCATACTACTACCAACACAATAAAATGGCTTTTATCGGTAAGCGAGTTTTGTAAATAAAAACCATGAATAAAAATATGGATTTCCAAACTTTTTAAAGAGACTCCTTAACTATTTTATTGTGTAGTATATACCAAATCACATATACCTTCGTCTTACTACTACTACTACTCTCTCTCCCTCCCAATGGTGCATAAGCCACTGAATTGGTACACCAAGTGCAGTGAATCTTGATAATTTGTTACATACAGGCAAGATGATCGGTCTTACGCTTCAGCGCCAGTCCAAGGTACGGTAAGTATATGAACAATATAATCATGCAAAAATCAATTTAAATAAATATTTCATATTGACGGGAATCGAACCCGCGACCTCATGCATGGCAGTTCAACGCGCTACCGCTACACCACGAGGTGGAAAACACTCTAATGAATGTTATTCCAGAATCAATAAAAATACGACGAAATACTGGACACCCGGTTCTTATCTCGACGCCATTATTAATTTCGTATGAAAATTTTGTATTTTTTTGTGTGTACGTATAGTAGATGAAAATGAAGACATACTCGTCTCAACTGCGATACATGTGTATAGATGGAGATATTTTATTCCAAGGTTGATTTTTCATCAACTCGATCCCTTTATACTTTTTATAATCAAACCTTTCCTTCAATCTTTATTCTCTTTGTTCTATTTTTCTGAACTAGTTCTCTTCAAAATAATTTTCTTCAACTCCTTTCCTTTTAACTGAAATTTCGTTGCGCAAGCCTTTGACCTACAATAGTAACTGTAATTTGGGTGACTAAACTTCTAAACAATGTTTCGATCATTAATATACCTAGATAAATAAAGTAACTATTTTTTATATTGTACCCAGTACCGCGTAGTGTAGCGTTCTATCCTCTCTGCCTACCTCTTAGGGGAAATTGCGTAGTGGTTAGTAAGATAGTTACCTAATACATAATATTTTTCCTGGTTTACGAATGATTTTCGTACAATTTTTTTTTTTTGTTATTTGGATAATATGGATGTCTTTTTTGGAACCTTGTTAATTAATGAAACATGCGAAAAATAACTATACACGATGGTTATCTACTCACAAATATTTATGTAAGATTAATAACACTTTTAGACATCGAC